>VDFB02030029.1:0-37355 GCA_007258455.2 Sequoia sempervirens | reverse complement strand
GGGCATGATCTACAATGGCAATATCTTTTCAATGGAAAATTGGTTATTATCGTTAGATGATTTCAGTTTCATTGGTTTAATTCATCTCCGCATTAATAAAGTTTAAATCATAAAGTTAAATTCAATTATTTAACTTTATTAATGTGATTCTAAAGTTAAATGGGAAAATGAATAGTAAAAGGGTCCCCTTATTTTATAATACATGAGACATCAAAAAGGAAAAAGGGAAGTCTATGTTTTATTCCACATTAGTTAAAAGTGTGAATGATCTCTTATGAGAAGCTTATAAAAGTGTTGCAAGGGCTCACTTTCAGCTAGGCTTGGTATATGCTTGGTTTATTATTTTTTGGAGAATTGGGAGCTTTGGCTTTCAAAAGGTTTGAGGGCGAAAATCCTCGAGTTTGGAGGTAGTGGATAGAAACCCATTGTCTGTTGGAGATATCACTCAGGTGTCTCACTTTGTGTTTCAAAGTCATATTTTTGGTGTCCAATCTGACTGTAAGTTCTATGGCTATGATTGGATATTTCTGTTGTTATTCCACTGAAGATTTAAAGGCAATATTCATATGTAATTTCAGATCTTTGTTCTAAAACTGTTATTATATGATTTACATAGAAATTTTGTTTGCAAAGTTATTGGATGAATAGAAATTAGTTTTATGCAAACTGTTTGTTTAAATTCTTGTAGAACATTTGGTAAAATTTGGAGTAAATATCCATAGGGGGATATTTTAAAGGAAACCTCTGGATCTCATATCAAATCATTTGATGAGTTTGTTAGTGAACTCATCATAAGATATGATTGACCTGTGACTCAATGTAACCAAACTGTGGTACCACCAATCATGAGCTATGCCATCCAGATGTAGTGTGGCAAACCTGATTGCCTCTTCCTTAGGCATGGGCCTCAAGGAGAGGAAGTTATCTAACTTCTGAACCCAACCACATGTAGTACAAAGATTCCCTCCATCAAAATGCTTCAATGCAATTTTACTCATGGCCTATTGGAGACCTCTAGTGCCCTATGGTGCTCTAGTCTCAAATATGCTAATAGCCATTGCCCTTTGTCTCTTCTGGTTCATAAATTGGTCAAATATCAACACGTTCCTAATGTCAGGAGGTAGTGAAGTGTATTCTGCATGGCGTGTCCTAACCTCATTGACCATGTTTGTTGGCTGCTCCAGAGGTCATTCCTAATGAATAGGGGTCTCAACCCTCCATGTAAAAGTAGGCTGCAAGGGCCTAGAAGTGGTATTGATTGAAATCCTTGGCCTCTCTTCAGGCTATGTGTTAGAACTACTAGAGTTATCATGTTGTCCTATATGTCCAAAATCAGGAACCTGGTTCATCTTGTGCAAGAAATCGGCCAATATGTCCATCATAGTATCAAACTTCCACTCTCTTGACATCTGGGCTAAGGGAACCTGCATGTGCTTTGTCTCTATCTCCCATGGTTCCTACAATACTTTCACTATCAGTGGATAGAGTCCCGAGTATATTTGGAGAATTATGAATACCTAAAATCTTTGAAATGGTTTCTCCCTCCTGCACCTGCGGAGGTTGCCATGGTCGTGAACCGCTGAGATAATTCTATTCTTTCTCACTCTTGAACTAACCACATAGGATGGCAGGATATTTTTGTGCTTTGATACCACTAGGATATCCCCTCAAGGTTTCAAAACTGACTTTTGACTTTTCTGTTAAAATCTGAGTTTTTGTTTTTTGCGTTGTTGCACGATAGTGTTGGAAATTTCAAGAATTGATATAAAACAATAACTGAAGGGAAAATGTGTAAATAAATGGAAACCCAATAGTCTTTATTTATTCAAAACATAATAAGACAATACCCATAAGCTAAAAGACAATAGTTTGGAACCTGGGTTTTTACATGGCAACCACGACAATCGGATGCAAGGACGCCATGCTTCAAATTGCTCATTTTTCAATTGGATTTCGATGCTGATGCGTAAATAAATGGAAACCCAATAGTCTTTATTTATTTAGAACATAATAAGACAATACCCATAAGCTTAAAGACAATAGTTTGGAACCTGGGTTTTTACATGGCAACCACGACAATCGGATGCAAGGACGCCATTCTTCAAATTGCTCATTTTTCAATTGGATTTCAATGTTGATGGGGTGAATGGTGCTAGATGCCTCAAGACAAGGAATTTGCAGCCTCAATCCCAGAACGTTTTGCTTTCAATCCTTTGCTGATTTGTATGACCCTTTGCTGATTTGTACGGCTTGTTTCTCCAACTTGCACGTGCCAAATGGAAGTCCCTAAATCTATTGTTTGGACCCCTATATGCTTAGCTAACCTGGACGCCATGATAAATGCCAGAGATCAAGACTGGTGCGGCCTGATCTGGGGAGGTATCACACCCTGTGTGAAGATTTTAAGCTCTCAAGCTCCCACATGCCTACAAGTGCTAAATGTCCTTTGTTTTATTCGATACTGCTGAAGTAAATGCTAAATAAATTGATCAAAGCTCAAATTGATGTCTCTGTGTAAAGCCATCCATACTAGAACTCTTAGACGGTCTCTCATGCCTGTAGATCCTGTCCTAATTGAGGATTTTTGTCATTAGATCATCTTAAAACTCCATACCTGCAACCTTGTGCTCAGTTTTTTGTGTTTGAATGATAAACTTGGATATCTACAATGAAGCTCTCTCTTCTCCTTATGCTTTTCCACGCCCAAGTTAGGGTTTTTGATATTTTAATAATAAAATATCATGTATTGCTCTCAAAGCCCCACACCCACTTTAGCTTATGAAATCACTTAATAAATAAACCTTTATCAAGGTGGGCACCCATTTCACTTGAATAATCATAAAGAGACATAAAGTATTCTTTTAATAAAGTCACTTAATTTTCACTTATTAATGACCAAGTTATAATGTACTTTATGAAAGTAGCTTTATAATATTAAATTAATAAGTCACTCTAATAATAGAATATTATTAAAGTAATGTGACTTAATAACTCAATAACTCCTGGCAATAGTCTAGCAATAAGTTCCTGAGAGTGTCTTCTGCACAATTTGCCATTGTAGACATGAAACCACTTAACTGGTAGTACTGGCTATAAATAGCAAGTAGCAATAAAAATGCCTGAACTACCTCAAAAGGCCAACCAACCAACTGAACATAGGACTACATATGTAGAGGTGAAAATACAAGCTTGTTGAAGACTATGAATTCCCTCTGACAGGTCCCCTAAACACCTCCTTAGCCCACAAGAACCGTAGTAATAGGCTAACCTTGTCTACTCGAACCACTAGCTAGAAAGGGGACATTACATTATAGTGTAGGTCAGTCTTGTGGTAGAGATCAACGTAGATATCAAAATAAGACAAATAAATTTGTCATTAGTGAGATAAGTATGGTATTTGTGCATCCAAATATCAAGCTTATGATTTTTTTAGATATTAGATAGATAGTATGATAGAAACAATTGCTATAGTTCCACTTTGTATGTTGAGAAAAGTAATGATGGTGATACTCAACAGATTCAACTTTTACAATTTTCCTTGATGAGGCCTAGTATGAGTTAGTTTATATAGTGACAGATTAGGCAACAACATATGCAAATACGTAATTCTTAGTGGGGTTAAATATGCACCTGTAGCTGCAAGTACAGGTATATGTATGAATAAATAGAGATTTTCCCAAAGAATAAGAATATGGAAAAATGTCTTTCCCTAATTTCAATCTGGATGCATCCATTAGATCAACTAGCTGCTCATCTCTTTGTATTGCCATCCCACACCCTGAGCTGCTTACCTCTCTATTTTGCCATCCCTCACTCTAACTTAGTGAAGTGACATCTTGGCTTCACAAATGACCATGGCGATCTATCTCGGGTCAGTTGAAATGGTAATCTACTTCAAGGTGTGTATCTCCAAGCTTTAATAACATTTCCTACATAATTATAACTTTGTTTCTATTTGGTTAATTGTTTGACTAGCACCTGTTGATACTTTTACATTTGTTTTTGATTTAAAGATAGTAATCTAATTTCATCTTAGGCATTTAAGTAAGATTTTACAAGGTTAATTGATTTCTAGATCTCTGCTTCTGTGACTAATATGCTGTATTTTCTTAATTCGAAGTTTTATACCCTTTGCAACAAATTTATTGGATATGTGCTTGCACAACAGGGTACTTCTAAGTTTTCTTAGCTTCTGGAGTTTTGTATTTACTCTTCCTTAATAAGAATTATTTTCTTCCTTTCTCAATTCGTAAATATTTCACTTGATGAAAAATTGAATGAAAAAATGAAAAAAATTTACGAGGCTTGTTTGTGGGGTGCACTCAATAGAATGTTTCATGTTAACAGGTTGATGCTATTGTTGGACGTGAAATTGAAGTTGGCGGTTTTTATAAAGGTGTAATAACATCCATTAAAGATTATGGGGCTTTTGTTAACTTAGGCGGTGATACAGAGGGCATTCTACATATATCACAACTGTCCCATAATCAGGTACTTTTAATCTTTAAAATTGGTATCACTTCTTAAAAGGAGTTTCAAAAATTTAAGATTATGTGATGACCATGATTTTAATCCTTCATTTATTGGTCTTAATCTCTTCATTCTGGTACCTGGTTTAGAGTATTAAATAATGTCAGATGTAACTTATGTTTCAACTCTAATAGATTCTTAGAATTCAGATCTGATATTTACTTTGATGGCTGTGTTGTCAATGCTAACTATTTAAATTCTTCTTGGTGAAATTAGAGGATTCTAATGAGAATAGAACCACGACAGTTGGCAAACAAAAAGATAGCGATTTTTTCAATAGGTGCATATTCTTTGACAGGTTTGGTGAGTGATGTTACAGATTTGTTCTTGCACCTGGGAAACTGATTGTCGCAGCTTCTCTGTAAGTGGTTTGACATCTCCTCTAGTGAGAACTGCCCATGTAGTGCTCGTTGATCCAAAGCAGCAACACAGTGTCCCTTCCTCTTTAATTCTGTCATTTGATAACCAAATAGAACAGTAATAAGTTAGTTTGATTTGTTTAATTCTATTGCAATTTTAAAGTTTATATATCAAGGATGCTTCCTTTCAACAAAATCTACCCAATACTCTCATGTAGGTAAATATTTATTTTCACTCTCGCACCTGCATAGATAATGCACTTCTAAGGGTTCATATTGACACTTAAACAATCAAAACCTATTGCTGTAATTCACATATCTCTTTTCCACCAAATCTTTCTTAGTGTTGATACCCAAAAAAAGTTGTACAAATTGTCTCATGTCAGCACTTTTATCTGCACATTAACCCTGTTGTCTGCATATTGCCTCACATTGGCACTTGTAGCTTCCTGTGCTGTTTCCCTCACAATCAACACTTTTATTTACAATTTCTCACATTCACAGACTCACATATTGGGTAGCCGTCAACTCACTGATTCACACTTGTAGGACTAAATCTGCTCTGATACTGTAATGGCCAACCCCATATATATTTTTTTTGTATTTCCCCTGTTTCTACGAGCTGCTGTTTGTGGTTTTCTGAGTTGTTTTCATGTTTGTTTGATTTGTGTTTCTCACATGCCATACATTATGCATTGATACCAAATGATTCATATATACTCAAAGGAATGAAAGCACACAAATACTTGCTGGAAATAACTTTCAGCCACTACAATAATCAGATTTTTATAGAGTATCAAGGAACAGATTTACAAGTCTAACAGAAATTTAGAGATGACTTCCAGACCTGAAACTAGAAGTATAGCAGCAACAAAATAGCTCCCAAGAGCATCGATCTGAGATTTCTGATTTAGCTCTTTTCACCTTGCTGTCAAGTACTCCAAATGCTGTACAGACAACCCTCAGCAACCATCAACAGGTAACAAACTTTTGCAGATTACAAACTGAGTTTTTCAACCAGCAGGGGCGGCTCCTCAATAAAGTTCGATCTGCCTTAATATATTATTTGCTCCACTAAAAAATACATTCTTGGGCTTGAAGGAGACGCCTAGAAGAGAGGAAACCTTTGAAGCAATACCCATTTGCAAAGAACGACCCCCTCAAAAGCTGTGAGCATAAACCTATAAGCTTGTGGTGCCTGGCAGCTGAAGGACGACCTTGCCAATAAATTCCAACACCATTTTAAATACTGCAACTAGAACTTGATTTGAACTCCTTCATGAAATCTTCCTTTAGAAACAAATCCATATTGAAAACTCTACGCCATTGGGGAAGAAAGAGGAAATCCTCAAGTTCAGGTCCCAATCTGTGAGTGCCCAGAAATCAAGATCATCACCAAAACTGATATAAATCTGCTCTTCCAACCTTTGTTATCAGCTGCACTTGAAATCTGCATAAAAAATGTTCTCTAACTTCTCAAAACTTCATCAAAATACATCAAACTGAAGCACAAATGAAGCCTCTGAATGAGACCTCCAAAAACCCTCTTGATGTTGTCTTTTAAACACAGAGAGTGTGATCTATAGAGGTTTTCGTCCCTGCAAACCTTTGATTTCCTCAAAGCTAAGCTCCAAGAGAAATACTCGACAAAACAATTTCAAAAGCATCCATCATTTTTTCCAAATGAACTTCAATTAGCTTTTAAAAGTCTCCAAGATAGGGCGACCAGCAGCAGCCCCAAAAATCAATGCCACTTTATTAAAACATTTGATTTAATTTATCTCATCTCACACATTAGCTTTATTTAAATTTAACTCCATTTTCTTTTGTCCTTAGGTGTCCCTCGATAATGTGCATAATAAATTACTTTTTGAAGCTCATTAAAATGACTTAAAGTCATTGTACTAGGCACCATTGTACAAAATGGTCCCCTTCATGACCCTCAACAAATAAATATAAAGTTACTTTATTATAGCTCCTTTCCGAAACATTATTCAAATATTTGAATGATTCAACCTTAGTAACCTTGTATCCACTGAATATGTGCTGCTGAGACCATCCTGACCAGGTCTGACTAACCCTAATTGACTTACTCTTTTTAGAAAGTTCTAGTAAATTGCACCCTAAAGCTTGAATTGGAGAGAAACTGAGACGCTCGAGATGGCTCACCTTGGACCGAAGCACCGTACCAAACCCCCTACTAAAAATAGAACTTACTAAAAATAGTAAGTGTATCGAAAACAACCCCAACAGAAAGAGGACGTTGTAAAATGGGGACATTACAAATACCATTTGATGCAGTGAAAGATAGGAAGCCAAATGAATGGTGGTTTGTCCTTGCAGTCCACACTTAGATTTAACCCCCTCTAGGGAAGATGAAAAACATGGATTTGGGAGGTTTTCAAGCAAGAAAAATTATACATGCATAAATAAAAGACTAATATGTTCAATTCATCTCTCTGCAAGGGTTCAACAACAATGAATCATGCTCATTCACAAAGCAAAGGACTTATATATGCATTTCATATTTCTGCAAAAAAATATGAGTTTTCAATAACTCTATTCTTGCTAACACAAAAAATTTGACAAAGTTTTGATATCAATTTGTCAAACTTGAACGAATGTCATGACAGATAATCATCATTCAAATTAAGATAATAAATTTTTTAATCAACATCACATGGGTCATTATTAAGAACAACATCATACTCAATAAAAGATTTTGTTCATTTTCATTTACAATGGACTCGTCTTCTCAATCATTGAGTCAATGCAATTGTAAATCTTTCTCAAAACATGGCTTATCCATGTTAATAAAGTGGATCATACTCATGTGGGGCTTGGTGAAACTAAAAAGATATCCCATGTGATCCCACCAAGTGTCATCTATGATCATTTGCTCATTATCTGCCCTCTCATTGTTGGATTGCCTCCAGATGGACCAAGACTGATTGTTCACCATGTTTGAAAGTGTCTCTCTTACCTTCACAAGTCATTTCACGATGATTGTGTTAGATACAAATATGGTCTCAACAACCTATTTGACAATAATAAATGAAAAAATAAAAAAACAAAAAAGAATGCATACTTAAATTTTAAAAATAAATTACCAAAATGAAACTTAAAATTTAAAAATTGCATTGTTTTAATCTTAGTCATAAGGTTCGTCGTTGAAATTCGTCATTAAATTTGTACGTACAGATTATCGAGTGATTTTTTTTTAAAACACTTTTTAGGGTTATAAAAGATATTTTTTAGGGTTTCGAACATTTGATGAGGTTTTTTTCTATAAAATGCCTTTTTAGGGAACATTATAGTCACATTTATTAAAGGACTATTTCTTGCATCCTTTCATCTATTGGAAATGATGGACACCCTTGTTTGTTTCCATGAGGCTCTATTGGGAGCCAATGAAGTTTCTATATTTTTGATCTCCTTTGAGATTAAGGTGTTGTGCACCTTCTCATAACTAGGGCTTATGTACCCTTTTGGAGCATTATTTACTTTTCTCATCATATCTTGGCAATATGGTGATCAAACAACTTTGAAGGACAAACGATTTGCATAGAGGTGTTTTGCAATGGTTTGATCAACAATACCTCTAGCATCATTTTCAAATGCCCTTTTTAATGGTCCCTTTGCTCTCTTCATATTAATATTCTCTTCTTCATTTCTATCCAAAAATGAGTTGCTCTCTTCTAGAACATTAGGGACAATACTGGGCAATGGAGAAGCATGTGGACTCCATGACCTCCTTCATGTCAAATGGGATAGAAGGTTGAGTTTTTAGCTCTCTGATCATCATCTTACTGTTACCAATAAACGATGTATCATCCACATTCAAGACAATGATTAATATTTGATTATCATTAATCTTAATATAAAAAACAATCATCTTCTTTGCTCCTGAAAAAACACAATTTCAATGCAAAGGTATCAAACTTGTGGTATCACATCCTAGGTGAGTGTTTTAGACCATACAATAATTGTTTCAACCTCCAAACCAACTATTCTTTTCTTTTCATTGTAAAACCATCAAGTTGTTGCATATAAATTTCCTCAAAATTCCCATGCAAGAAAGTGGTTTTAACATCTATTTGCTTAATTTCAAAATCACAAGTTGCATCAATAGATAAAAGGAATCTAATTGAAGATAACTTAGTAGCAAGAAGGAAAAATTTCACTGAAGTCAACTCTTCTTTGGGAGTAACATGTGGTCATTGATATGGTTACTACTGTAACTGATTGTTTGATTTAAAATTATTTTTGTGTGCCCACTTGCAACCAATGGGCATTCTTCCTTTGAGAAAATTGATAAGATTCTAGGTGTCACAACTCCCTATGCCCATCATCTCCTCTTGCATGGCCTGCATCTAAGACTCACTATTCTTTGAAGAAAAATCCTTTTTAAAAGATCTAGGTTCATTGGCAATACTTAACAAAGAAAATATGCAACAAAAAATTGGCAGGCTATATTTGCCAATTGGGTTTTGTTGTCTTGTGGACCTTTGCAAGGTAGGAGTAATGGGCTCTAACTATTCTTTTGTGTGCTTGTCTTGTATATCATCATCTAAACTCATTGAACCCTCGTATTCTACTCCATCCTTTGATGCATCTAATTGTTCTTGTATATTGTTATCACGGAATCTAGCAGAGCTCGTTCCACGGATAACCCCCTACAAAACTTGTCTATTTCCTAGGATTCGTGAAGTTCAAGCATGCAAAACGAGGTGATTTTCAAGACACCTCGAAGTGCATTCCAAAATCTCAAACTTTCAGTTTGAGCATCCCCTATGTTCGGCTCGCGAAGACCTTCGAAACGAGCCTCTTCGCGAAGTCTCACTGTTCGTACTTAATTAGTTGTGAAAAATGCAGTTGCACTGAAAAAGTGCGCTCCTGCTCACAAGCCAAAAATTGGCTAAGTATAAAAAGTGCAGGGGCGCTGATTTTCAGCACCCCTGCATGAAAGTGAATTCTTAAAAATGTAATGGTGCTGAAAAAGTGCGCTATTACACTTTTTATCAAGACAGTCATTTTCTTGCCTCTGCGCATTTCTTCATGCATTTTACATTTTTCACTCATCGTGCCACTTTTTGTGCCTGAATTAATTGCTCGACTTGAGTTAGGTTTTTGGGTTACCATTTACTTAAAAGTGTTTGATTGTTTCATTTTCATTGTTTAAATCTTCAAACTTCATTCCTTCATGCTGGGCGAAATCATCTCAAGCTGCAAAACACGTTTTTGAGAAATCTGAGGTTCCTCTCATTCGAATTTTGCGCTTTCTCCTGGTAAGTTGTTCTCCTTGCTTTCTTTCCATTTCTCCTTCATTTTTTTTGTACATGTTTTAGGTTTTACTTATGCATTTTTGTTTATCTTTGTTTTCTTCTCACGTTTTTCTTCTACCCACGCGTTTTCTTTATTTCGCCTTTGGTGTGGAGTCTTGTCAATTTTCAAGCATGTCTTTCCTCTTGCCCTAGTCACGTTATGGTTTATCATCACGTGTTCTTGATTCCCTCGTTTGTTTTGGCGATGGCCTCTTGCACATACGCGTTTACCTCTTTTGTTTTAGCCGTTCTTACCTGCGTATTTTGGTCTCTTCACACGTTTCCTATGCCAATACTTTGAAATGAAAATAGGTGAAGATCTGATGCACTTCAAAATACGTTCTCAAGTGTTGCTTCTAACCCTCTCAATACTTCCATATTGCCAAAGCATCGCATTATGTTTTCATTGCCCTTCCCAAACGAAGAAGCGCACCTTTTCAACGCCAAGAAAGCAATTGTTAACTTCATTGTGAGAAATTTCATAGCGCTAAAAAAGTGTGCCCTGACATTTCACAATTTTTTCTAACACTAAAAAGTGCAAGAGCGCTGTTTTTCAGTGCCCCTGCATCAAAGCAAAAATCCTTCAAAATGTAAGGGCGCTAAAAAAGTGCGCCCTTACACTTTTCACAATTTTTTCCCTGAAACACTTCAAACTTGCCCATTTCAGTCCTGAACCTCGCTCCTTCCATTTTGTGCATCATTTTGCATTCCTTGCCATCCGCTCCACGCTTGTCCATCATCATTGCTCGTTTCGCGCATTCCCATGCTATTTAATGACTAATGTTTGTTCTGGCTCGACACCTTGCAGTCTCTTTTCAGGATCTTCAAAGTTGATTGATCAAAGATTCATTCGTTCTTGATGACTGCCAATAAACCTCTGTCTTCTTCAAAAGCAAAAGGCAAAATGAAATATAAATATCAAGGTGTCTATCTGCCGACTGTAGTGGTCTCCAAGGTGGAAGAAATAAAAGACACAGAAGTTGGCCATCAAGACTTGGTTGATTTTGCGAAGCAAATAGAGATGAAGCCTCTTCCTGACCCGATGAGAGAAATTGTACACAGTAACCTACATTTGGTAGCTATGTTCCCTACAGTTGCACACAATACGGAGTTTGTCCTCCAAGTGGCATCTCACTACATTAGAGAAAGCAGAAGTGTGATTGATTCTTCTGGGCACGAGATTTTAAGACTCGACCCTAATTACTTTGACATTGTGTTTAAGGTTCCTCAAATGGAGAAATACATTGATATCTCTATACAAAAATCACAAGAGGTCTTTGACGCTGATCCCAACAAGGCTAAAAACCTAATAAATATCCAATGGTTGAAGAAGCCTAGACAATATGTTTCTAGATGGCCAAAGGGACTCCTGCGAAGTGATTTCAAAGATGACGTCAAAGATATGATCACATTTTTAAGCAGAGTAAAAGGCTTGCCTGAATCATCCACTTTTCATGATTGGATGTATGAATACATCAGAATTATAAGACAAAAGGTGCACATTGACTGGGGCAAACAAATCAGTGATGAAATACATGAGCAGCTGATCAATACGCCTTCCACATTGAAATTCTATATGACTTCTTACCTGGTGTACGCAGCATTTGTAATGAGATAATTTCCAGGTCTATCCACAAAAGGGAATCGGATGATTGTACCTGTGTACAAATTTTTCTATCAACTGGAACTGAAGGAAAGCTTTCATCACTTCAGGCGGGTTACAGATGCTTTCTTCGCACCTTTGCTTTTCAATTTTGATCCAACTCTCGAAAGGAGAAGGGTATCTGATGAAGCTTATAAGGTGGTAAGTAAAGTTGGATGCCTATTTCTTCAATTCCCAACGTTTACTTATTTGAGAGTAGGGTGTTACACTGGTTGTCCTTACATGCTGCCACGTTATCCTTCAGATAAGTGGGTTCTCATGGAGACATGCAGACAGCTGATTTCAGTGCATAAAGAACGAAGAAGTAACCACAAGCGTGGATTTAAGTTCCCACTGACAATCGACATATATACTATCGCAACTGTACAAAAAGCCAAGTCTATTTATGCTGAAATGCAAATCATGACAATCAAGACCTACAGGTATAGGTTTGATTTTGATTACCGAGATGTCAGAAGGAAATTACAAAAGGGTCATCATCACAAGTACCACTTGGAAGACATTTGGGCTGATTGTAGAGATGAAGAAGCCATTCGCAAAATGGACTATTGCAGGTTGATTGTTTAGCAGATTAGAGACCTTGATATTGCTGACCTACCAGAGGATTTTATAGATCTTGGTGATATCATGAATGTTGTCTATGATGAACAAGATGTTTCTAAAAGGTTGTTGCCTGCAATTCAATGGTCTAGGAAAGAAATCACCAACATGAGAGAGAGATTGAAGCCAATCCTAGCCAACACTGCAGAATGGTTACATAAGCATGGTTATGAAATGAAAAGTTTCAGAACAAATTCAGAAGGAGAAGAATTCGAAGCAGAAGCTCGCCGACAACAAGAACTCCACATGAAAAATAAATCAGCAGTTGTTCCCACTTCTTCACGAAGAGGTCCTAGGATCAAGTTTACTATTGGAAAGAAAGATACCTAGTCCATCCCAGAAGAAGAAACCACGGAATCTGATCCATCTCGCTCTAAAGGTAAAAGTCCATTCTAGAGGAGATAGATTCCGATGAAGAAGGTACTTCCAGTGATCAATCCGCTGAAGATGAAGACTCGGCAGAAGCAGACTCCGATGCAAAAGAGGTTTCTGAAAGCGGGCAAGAGTCTGAAGAAGATTCTGAAGAAGAATCTGAAGGTGAACCAGAATCGGAGAGACAAGAGGGTGATCAACAGGAACCCAGGCATGATCAAGAAAGAATTACTTCCCCACCTGAGAATGTAGTTGAGGAAATTTCTAGAACGTCATCGCCTGTGATTTCCAGTGTTCCTCATACCCCTCCAAGTTCAAGAAATTCTCCACCTCCTATTCCCTCATCACCCATTCCTACCACATGCATTCCTGCAGTTGAGATATTCACTATTCCTGCAGCATCAACCCTGCTTGATACTCCCTTAGTGACAAGCATTCATACAGTTGATATACTGTCAAGTCCTCCATCATCCATTCCTAGCCTGTCTTCACCAACGTATGATATCACTTTTGAAAATGAATTCAATCGTTTCATGAATGAGTTAATGCGTGATCAACTCAATGTGCAGTCTACAGGAGCAATGATGACATACACTTCTCCTATTGTCACAATACCCATGGTAACTTCAAATGTGACAATAACTTCAGAAGTGACGATGACAACTAAGTTGATAGTGAATCCAGAAGTTCACACCTCCTTCCTTCCCCCTTGGCTGATATCTCAAGTGTCGAAGCGGAAGAAGCAAATGATCTCTCTAGAGGAGCTCGACCTCGAAGAGATAGTCCCTCCAAAGGCTAAAGGAAAGAAAAAGGAAAAAGTATACTCAAGGCTGAACGTTGACAAGTCTGGAAACAAGTATGTGGAAATTGGCATACCACCGCAAGAAGAAGGTGATGTCAATATGGAAGACTACACAGTAACAAAAGTCCAGCTTGGCAAGGTTACCAATGAAAGTGCAAAGGCTGATGTGCAAGTGACATTGGATATCTTGGCTGGAAGACTGGATAAAATGGATCAAGCTCGCAATATGTACAAGCAGAGGGTAGAGCATTATGCCACTGTTGTAAAGAGACTTGCAGGATCTCCAACTAATGCACAACCACTGACAGTGGTAAGTATTGAAGACCCAGCTGTCAAGAAGGCTGAGAAGTTTTCCTCCAAAGGCAGAGTGTTGTATGATTTCGTTGAGAAGATCATAGAACACGGATCTCAGATCATAATTGTTGCAGACGAGAAAACTACCTTGTTGGCCAAGCTCACCACAGAGCTTGATAAAGAAAAAAGTGTACTTTCCCAGGAGCGCAGAGATATGGAAAAATGCCTGCTGTCGTGGTCACACATGAAGTAGGTAAAGCTCAGTAAATTGGTGGAAGTCGGGGTAATTCCTGACAAAGAAAAGTTCATTGAGGTAAGAGAATCCTTGAAACATCGAATTCAAGTAATTCAATCTCTTACAGAAGATCTCCACCAAGTGTAGGAAGATGTCGAAGGACATCATGTTATTCTTGAAAAAGGTATCAAGGAGTTACCAGGTCAACTTCTTGAGGAGAATCGTATCTTCCTGCCGGCCATAGAAATATCTCAGATCTTCAAGGAAGCCATCACGAAGTTGATTGAAAGTTTAGACTTTTCAGAAGCCTCACTGAACGTCATTTGTGATACAAAGCTCACATTGGATAACCTGAAAATGCATCTTGACAAGTGCAAGAAGGTTCACTCATCTTCCATGAGATCGATCACGAGAATTCACACCATTGTGGATTACACCGTTGGTCCGGATGAGAAGTTCGTGCAGGGGACCAAGAAGAAATATGAAGACTTCCGCGCCCAAAGCAAGGAAACATGTAGAAGGTTCCTGATCTCCAGTGTTAGACATTTCCGATGCATCCTTTTATGCATCTTGTAAACATTTCCTGACATCTGAGATGTCTTTTTGTAAATTGTAATTACACCAAGTTCAAAGATGTAATCTTTTGAAAACAAATTACACTTTGACTTTGGTCAAAGTTAGGTGAGATCTCCTTAAATCGCTCACCTAACTTTCCTTGATTTTCTCAATTAGATTCCTAATTTTTCTCATCCTTCTTTCTATATAATGTGAGGGATTTCTATTGTAAATTTATCCTTTAGTATTTTGCAACGAAGTGCTGCCCTTTTTGAAGCAAAATTGTGAAACTTTGTGTTCATACTTTGTGAATGAAATTTGATCAATAAAGAAGAGGATTGCAAACCAAACTTTGCGTTGGATTCAATACTTTTATGAATTGATCTTATTTGGTGGTGATTAGCTTATGGAATCTGAAGGACTCTAAGTAATTTATGTAAACTTTGTGTTACATCCATTATTTAGATTTTCATTTGTGTTTTGGATAATATTGTTGAATGATCTACAAGACTTTGTGCTTGTAATTGTTCATGCTCTTTGAATACTTTGGTTGGATAATCTACAAGACTTTGCGCTTGTAATTGTTCATACTATTCGAGGAATTGCTGCATCTAAGAAGACTTTGTGCTTCTAACGTGACAAACGACACACTTTTCACAGATCCACCATTGATAAAGCTACGGAACGACTTTGTGCCTTCGTGAGCTTTCCCTTTTATTTTACTAGTTTATTGTTAATCACTTATGGTACCTCTATGCTTTGCTTTGACAAGATAGAGGTATTGGCATTACTGCTCGTTGTTAGTTTAGAGTTATTATAGAATTAAGAACTTCCAGCAGTGAAGCATTGTAAACATCTTCTCTGAAAAAAGAGAGAAGGATGAATGTAACACACCCCCCCCACTTCGTAAGTATTGTGTACATTTTGTAATTACTTGTTTGTTTTACTATCGCCTCTATCAGCAGTAAGAAGGGCGCCTCCCCTTTCCGAGAGGAGAGATTCACATCTCACATAGTTGTGGCTGAAGTCCTAGTTGTGTAATCTATCGAAAAGCTGATTACATAATTTTCACCCAACACATATGTGCATTTTCATGTTTTTCTATTTTTGTTTCAAAGTGTACTGTTTTTATTCTTTCCTTTTTTTTGGTTCTTTTTCTCTTGAATAAGCTCTAAACTCCCAAAAATCACATCTTTGGAAAAATTCATTTTTTTGGGTTAGAGGATTGGAAAGATTATAACTTTTAACATTCTACCATAGCTAACAAAGATGTATTTTTGAACTATTGGGTTTAGTTTAGTTCACTTTTCTTGAGGTATATGAGTATAAGCCTCACAACCATATATTTGTAAATGTGAAACTAAAGGCCTTTTACTTGTCCACACTTCATAAGGACTTTTATCAACAAAGAATAAAGGAGATTGATTAATCAAATAAGAAACAATAATTATAGTTTCTATGCAAAATCACCAATTTAGCTGTTTATCACTTGGCATACTTCTAGCTCTTTCCATTAAGGTTTGGTTCATTATTTCTACTCACATTTTGTTGAGGAGTATAAAGTGTAGTCTTATGCCAAAAAATACCTATATGTTTAAAAATTTCATCAAATTCCTTGGAATAATATTTCCCACCATTGTCATATCTCAACATCGCTAATAATTTTATTTTATTTTTTTGTTACTTAGGCTTTAAATTCCTTAAACGTAGTGAAATTTTAAAATTTAAAACACATAAAATAAATCTAGTTGTATCTAAAGACATCATCATTGAATATAATGTAATAACAAAATTCTCCCATGGAACGCACATCAATTGGAACAAACACATCTGAATCAATGATTTCTAATAATTTCTTAGCTCAATTGCTTCCAATTTTTTTTTGAGATCGATCATGTTTAACAAACACACAATACTCTCATAAATAATATTTACCAATAGAGTAATAAAAAGAGCCGTCAACTAATTTTTTATTAATAATTGTTTTAAGATCTTTTTCACTTTATGTGACCAAACCTTGGTGCCACAACAGACACGCATTTTCAATTTTAGTTATATTGACAAAATTACAAAAGGTGGAGGCATTAAATTTAAATGGACTCCCAATTTGAGATCCTCTATTAATTATGAATTCCCTCTTACCAACTTGCAACTAGACTTTCCAAATGTTGCATGCACTCGAGAATCATTTAACTTGGATACAAAAAGAAAATTTCTAGCTAGACTTGGAATATGTAAAACATGATCAAGAGTTTTAACCCTTCCATTACTGAAACACAATTGTAACTTTCTCTTGCTAACAATCCACTTGGTGTTGTCTCCAAGGAAAATCTCTCCTCCATACATTAGGAAAAATTAATAAAGTATCATTGTTAGTGTCGTCAGAGGAATTTTCTATGGAGGAATCTAAACCTTTTTTCTTGTTTCTGTATTTCTTCTTCACATTTCCTCTTTTGCCATCGTTCCATAACTGAACTTTTCTTTTCCTTGGGGTTCCAGAATGTTCTTTGTACTTAGATCTATCGTTCTTATTATCCTTGTTAGGCTCAACTTTTTCTTTGGACCTTTCTTGTACATGCAAAGCAATTTTTGAGTCTTCATTCATGGATTTTCTTCTCATTTCCTCAGAAAGGAGAGTAGCAATAAGATTGCCCATTTTTAGCTTTGCACCACTGTCACTAATAGCAATGATTAGGTTTTCCCAAGTAGCTAGTAAAGAGCAAAGTGATAAGATGCATTTGTCTTCTTCATCCAACTTAACATTTAGAGAAGAAAGTTGACTTATAATCAAATTAAAAATTTCAAATGGTTTGCAATAGAATCATATCTTTCATTTTCAATGAATATAATTGTCTTTTGAGATATAATTTGTTTATAAAACTTTTAGTTTGGTAGATATCACCTATCCTCTTTTATAGCTTGTGTGTAGTAGCCTCCTCATAAAACATTCAAGAGAACAAAATCTACAAAACACAACCATATGATTTCTCATGCCTCTTTGTCTAATTTTGACCAATCTTCAACAAAAATATTGGATGGCTTCTTTTCTAGTGAAATAGGTAATCACTGATCTCTTTCTTCAAGGAGATCTTTGATCTTCAACTTTCACATCTCGTATTTGTTAACATTGAAATTCTCAATATCCATATGGGAGGTAGAAGCCATGGTATACAATCCTTTCCTCAAAATCGACAAAATCACACAATGTAAAAACTCCCACTATAGTTCAAATGTCTTCAACACTTAAAACAAAGATGTCTTCTCCATGCATAATTGCATTAGGTTTGATACCGATTGTTGGTTTACAAGGTGAAATTACTGCAATAAAAACTTTTGAAAGTGTACAAATATGAGATTTGCTTATTTAACAAGGATCAACAGTAAGAAATAAATCAACAAATGAGGAATTTCTTCCTTTTTTTGAAGAGGAAAGTCAAGATAACATGCAAGAGGTTGAAGAGCAGGATACCCATGAGGATGAGGAGGATGACATCAATGAGGAGGAAGAGTTCGAAGATATCGAAATGAATGAGATTAATATTGAAAATGAGGAAGATGAGAATGGGATGGAAAGAGGTCAGAAAGATGAAACTGCTGATAATAATGATGAGAGGGAGAGCTTGGAGAAAGATGAGTCTGACCCCACATCTCTTCAAAATATTAAAACCCAGATAAAATACTTGTAGGGCCGGGTTAATCATATTGAGTCAAACAGTGATAGAGACTACCTGAGGGATAAGATAACAGATCTGGATAATGCTATCAATTGCATCATATCATCACTAAAGATATAATCAACCGTGCGGTGTTCGAAACAGTCACATGTAAATCTAAGTTAAGGAAGCTGAAAAGAAAAATGGGAAAGAATCAGGAAGGCGAGACCCTAAGGCAAGATACCACGGATGACTCCAAGATTGTCTGGAAGGACAACCTGGAAATGTTAAAGGAGGATTTGGAGCTTATTAACAATCCCAAGGAGTAAACTCCCGTACTGTTCTTTGTTCTCTTTTTGTTGTTTTCTTAGGTTTTGTTTTGGCCTGCGTGCCTACTTCTTTCTAGCCTATGAGCTCTTAATGTTTTATTCTGTGTGCTTTCTTAGTTGTTAGTAGTTTGGTCGGTAATACTTGTAGGGCCTTTTGTTTTTGCTCTAGTTCTGTAAATTGCTGGGATCATGGCCATTTCCCTACTTTTTTAATCAAAAACATAGTATTTATGTCGAGAAACCCTTTTGGAAAAAAATATCTCCACACAAGAAAGATGACAAGTATTTATTAATCTTCAAAGAATAGATACATCCACACACTAACACTCTAATCTCTAATAGCACCTTGGCAGCACCTGTGTACTTGTAAACAATCTCATAAAACTACCAACTCATGCCTCCAATGTATAGAGAATTGGGAGAAGAATATCACAAAATTCCCAAAACAAAATACAAATGTCATGTCCCCAAAATTGTAACATATTGAAAAATGCAAATAAATAAATAAATAATAATCACCAAAACACATTTTAGCAATTTAACGATATTATATCTTAGTATGAAATATTAATATACAAATAACTAGATAAATAAATATCAAAATATGTAATTATAATAGCAATCTAAATATTATTATTATAATTATAATGATCATAAATAATATTATAATTATTATACATATATTATAATAAATAAGATGGGGTGGAGGGCCTAGCTCAATTGGCTAAAGCATCTTGTTGCAGGCAAGAGGTCACAAGGTCTAGTCTCCCCTCCATCCCCGTGGTACCGGAGGGCATGTTGTGCTAGCATCACCGATCATGTGAAAAGAGTTTACCAGGTGCATTGCAGTTTATACTGGGGCTATCCGATTTCTGCAGTCTAAAACAAAAAAAATTATAATAAATAAGATAATTAATATAATAATAAAGATAATTTAACAAGAAAATAATACAAAATAATATTTTTTTTTTTATTCAAGGGGTAAACGCTTTTGAACCAGAGCTATGAACCAGAATACAACCATTCAACAACACCACCCCAACGGGGCTTGAACCTTGGTGGCAAGAACAACAATGCCACCTTTAAACCATCACACCATGTCAATACCGGTTTAAAAATTTAATATTAAGGTTTGGGTCTTGGTTGTTGGCACTACAGGCAAGAAGCCCCACCAGTTCACCAAGGAGCCTCCCCTTAATATGAGGGTAAACAACAAACTCCATTGTTGACGCGGTAAAGAGCAACCCCGTGAGGTTTGAACCTTGGTTGTTGGCTCTACAGGCAAGAAGCCCCACCATTTCACCAAAGGGTCGCCCGCAAAATAATATTAATAAGATATATCAAACAGAAATATTTAAGCAACAAATAATATCATGCTGGCCGACTTCATGATTGAAAAAGGAAGACAAGTATATATATGAGATCGCCCAAGAAAGGAAATATATTCTTATTAAGGAATAAATATAAAACGGCAGATACATCACCTACAGTAGTGATTGAATTTGTAAAACAACGATCAACAAGAGACAAAGGAGGAATAAGACAAGGATCAGATAAGACAAGGCATAAAAGACAAAATAGCAAAAGGCAGCGATTAAGGTGGAAAAAAGCAGCGATCCAATTAATTAAAAGATAGTGATAATAATAAAATAGCATTCCAGATTTAAGAAGGCAGCAATTAACAAATTAAATGAGCAGTGATTATATTTACAAAAAGAGATACCTTTAGAAGGAACACCTCCTTTGGAAAATATGCAATCTTTCATGAAGTCGCATCCTTTGGACATGGCATATGAAGAGTTGTGTGGAGTCTGATTGAGAGGGGAGGAAAAAAAAACACATTCTAGGGATGAAGAAAAGAAAAATAAGACAAGCCCCTACAGATCAAATAGTAATAAGGGGATTGATACTTCTTTACCAGCAGATTCCTATCCATAAGGAGAGATAGAGAAAGGATAAAATATGCAGATCTAAAGGGGATATGTGTAGACCCAACAAAGATACGAATCAACCTATGAAGACCATAAATGAGGGACGTAAGATTAATATAATTACATATTTAGATGTACAAATATTCATAAATAAACATAGGTTCCTATCAATTAGAGATGAGCATATATATATATATCATAGTTATCGGGAGACGCGTCTCCCCCCCTCCAAGACGCGTCTCCAGTACTGAAGACGTATTTGGAGATGCCTCCTACCGCCTGGAGACTTCTGCCGGAGTTTTCAGAGTACCCTGCCATCTCCTGTTGCAAAAATTGACGTCTCCCGCAAAAAAAAAGCCTAAAATGTGAACTATGATTATGAAATATGAAGTATGAACTCTTTGACTCTTTGACGCAATGACATTTGTGTATTTAAAGTTAATGTTCATTGTTAAACTTTACTACTGCTCTTGTTTTGAAAGTTCAATGTCATCATATTTTCTATAAATTATTATTTTTTTATATTATAAATTTTTATTTATATTAAAAAAAATGGCATCTCCAAGTACCCCCGTCTCCTATTTAAAAAAAAAGTCGTACCAGTACCGGTACCAGTCTCCCGTACCAGTACCATACCAGTCTTGCGGCAACTATGATATATATATATACACATTATGCAATAATGATGCTTGCAGCAATTATTGAGCCTTATAAGTAATTACGATGCTTTAATGTAAGTATTGAAAATAGATTCTTATTTACTTGATTCACACTAATGATATCTTCTGAGTGTTAAGAACAGATGGATCAATTAAGGAGAAGAAACATTCAGTTTAGGACCGAAAGAGAATCAGTCCAATTCATCACTACAGATTGCTATTTTCTGCAAATCAATGTTTACATGTGTATGCATATTGCCTATATGATAATAAGAATATTTAATGAATGATTTCTTGTATATGATGTGCTTGATTGTCTGAAACCCAACTTGGGAGAAGGGCCTGAGGAAGCAAGGAAGGGCCTAAAGATCCCACTCAAGATCTCCGCCCAATCCCATGATGAGGATGGGCCTGAGGAGTGGTAGGTGCCAAGAGCCGCTCACAAGCTTTGCCAATTCCCACAAGTTGGCATGTGTCTTTCAAGGTTGTGGCATGGATGGGGAAAGCAGGTACAAGTCGCCAACAGGGAGAGTTGTGGTATAGAACCTCTTAGGCTTGGCATAGGACTTTGGGCGGACCCTCCATGTCCCTCCTCTTAGTTTTAATATGTTAATTTCTTGAATATCTATAAATGTGATGTAATTGTATAATGCTAACAAATAGATATACCATATTGGGGAATGTTGTTCATGTGGTGGATGCAAGTTTCAATCCAGGATTACATCATTACAGAGTTATTCATTTGATAAGGTGAAAAGCCCTAGACCTAGTTTGTGGAATTTGTGATCAATAGGCGAATTCTAGGGTAAATTAGGACAAGGGACATTACAGCAAAAATCTTTTACATCCAAAATGAAGAGGTTCTTTCGAGAATAGTAAATGTAACTACCAATGAAGCCAAGAATAGCAAAAATAACCTCCATACTAATAATATATGATATCTTTGACTTGTAACTCCTCCATGATGGCTCATATCCCAAGGCAGATCTCCAAAATCATTACCCAATTCATATGGGACCCACCAATAACATTCAAAATGTTCAACTATTCAATTCTCATGCCCAAGTAGAGAGACTGGCTAAAAATAGTTTTGTAACTACCACTTCCGACTCCACCTCCTTCATGAATGAATATGACAACTAATATCAATATTATGAAACAATCTAAATTACAAATTAATTTCCAATTACACTCTACGCATCCAAGAACACTTTATAGGAATGGTGGAGACTCATGACTAATACTTAGGATTGCAAGGTAAATGTCAACTTAATCCTAACAAATTGCCAGCCCATTGTTTGCTAAGGAAATGGTCTAGTTCCTGATGTATTTTCCCTTATTTATTTAATATAATTCATTTTGAACTCTTTTAGCTAAAAAATATTGAAACAGAATAATGATTCTGTTTGTAATATTGCATATTTGATGTTACAGCTGTCTGCCTTCTGAAATTCTTTTAACTGACGCATCTTTTGTTTTCAGGATTCCATAATAGATGTGATTCTTCAAAGTCTTCAAAGTTTTCTTTGACTGTATACAAGAAAGTGGCTTAGTCCATTTTTGGTTTACTGCAGATTATATTTTTGATTGGATTTATGAATCCCATTGGTTTCTTCCCATGTTTATTGTAAGATTTTTCTGCTATAAATTTTCTTTTCTGATTGGAGAGTGCCAGTGTATACTGCAAGGCAGTCTGCTCCTGTTAACTGGCCTTAGGGAGAACCCATGCAGGAAGAAATTTCCTAGGACCCTAAGCAAAAGGACCTCTTGCAATGCCCTAATAGAAAATTTTAGATCATCTTGTAAATCTGTATCGGTGTTTTGTCCAGTGTCCAGAAACAGGATGGAGATAACTTTGCAGCTAATTTTGTGAAAGTGATTCAACCAGAATAACAATGTTTGGATGGGACTTGAATAAGTTGGAAGTGCTTTGAAATGTTCCAAACCATTTATAAATTTCCTTCAAATCAATAGCTTTAAATAATTTAAAGACCAAGAGTAGATAGACAACAGCATAAACAATGTCTCTTAGCATTGTAGCAAATAAATAACTTGAGACTAAATGCCTGATACTTATGTTTTGCCTGGAATAGGTTATATCTTAAAAAAATCCTGGCAGGCTTTAGTTATCTTTCTGGTCACAAATACCTGAACAGGGTTAAGGCATATAAAGCTAAATGCAGCATCAATGCATCTCTTAAAATTCAAATTCCATGGTGATAGAACTACACTCTTGGAGGAACTGGAAGAGCTGCTGCTAATGGTGCAAGGCTTTATTAGAAAAAAAAAATGATCCTGTGGAGGGGAAAGGTGGCTAATTAGAAAAGAATACCGGGAATGGTATTGCTCTATTTTAGATGGAGAAGCTGCTGCAGTGCACAAGGGCCACTAGGATAAATTAGGGCACAAAGCAGGAAAAAGGCTATTATATCAGCCAATATGAACTCAAATGGTGAATCTAAAACAGAAATTTACAACGTGAAATTGAAAAACGAGAGCATTTTCAATACTCAATACAATTGATGATTTCAGACATGAGAAAAGATGGACCTTTTATAAACCCATGCCCTCTCCTTTATAACTGGCACCTTTCATAACCCAAGGAAATCTAATAAAGTAGATTCAAAAATTTAAGTGTGACCTGTTGTGACCTTTTCAAACATCGCCCCATTCAAGATGGGAACCCCTAATTTTTTCTCCATTCTGGTCTTTTGGCTTGGGTTTTTCTCTCTCTCTCTCGCTTTGTCTCTTTTCTGATCTCCGCCTTTTCGAGGATTGCGCCCGTCAGTGAGTTTAAACGTGAAATTGACCAAGTCTGAAAATTAGGGTTTTGAGCTTCCTTGCCAATTTGAGGTCAAATGAAGTGAGTAACTTGAAAATTGAGACTAACGTTGGTGTCAGTGTGCTTCCAGCAGGCTCTCAGCAAGTTTTTATCTGATTCTGAGGTACTTACTCTTTTTAGTAAGTGTGAAATTCAGGGCAATTCGTCAGCATTTTTGTGAATCCGACAGTCATGCTGCGTTCAGAGCACATCAGGCTACTCGCATGCAAAATTTGAGCGAAAACATGCAACTTACTATTTTTAGCAGTTCAGCTTCCGGGACAAATTTCAGGGTTCAGATGCAGAGTTTTTCTTTGCATGTTGGCATATTCCTTCTGGGTTTTTCAAGACCTCCGCGATGATATAACATGCAAAACAAGACGACCACTTTCAAAATTCAGTCTTCCGAGGCTATTTTAGGGTTTGCATGTCAGAGTTTCTTTTGCATGTCGGGTGATTCCTGATGGGTTTTTCGAGAGATTTGCGCGTGGTATGACATGCAAATGGAGATACCCACTCAGTAAGGAACTTGCTATTTTAAGGTATGTCCCAAGCAGCCAGCTTCCCAGCAGTTCAGAATCACAAGCTGATCGCAGTGCCCTAGAAACGAGAGCAAACAGAGTTCATTTGATATGCATGCAGAGCGAATTAGGGTTTCCAGCTTTGGGACCCAAAAAGAGGCGCAAAAGGTCAGAATTTTCCAAAACCGATGTAAACCATCGCGATCAGCATCCTTCAGGCTATCTGCTGGTAAAATTTCAAGTCAAACAGAGCACTTACTATTTATAGTAAGTCAATTTGGAAACTGGCTAAAAATAGTAAATCAACTGCATGCGTTGATGTTGACAGTAAGGTCATGTGGTGAGGAGCGCCTCATTCAAATTTCAAGTCGATCAGAGCAGTGGAGCTATCAGAAACAAGCAGTTACTATTTATAGTAAACCACCTTCAAAAATGGGCTAAAAATAGCAGGGTGACTAAAAATGGCAGTGTTGACAGAACCACAAGGTCATGAGGATGCAGTGTTCAAAATTTCAAATCATTCTAAGCTCCTGAAGTGCAAAAGTTGAAGGGCTTACTATAAATAGTAAGGCATGGAGAAGCTGACAGAGGCTGAGAAAATTCTAAGTGATGACTCTTATTCAGTAGCTTACTTCAAATGCACCCTCCTCACAAGCTGAGCATGGAAAATTTTTCTAAGGCAAAAGTTCATCCTGCTCCTATGGAAAAATGCGCCCAAAAGGCAAAGTGGTCAAAGAAAGTCAACGAAGTTTATCCTGAAGGCATGTCAAAATGCGCCCAAGGAAAGATCGGGAAGCTTAAAAAAATTTCTAAGTATGGATATCCTCCTCACCCCTCCAAATGCGCCCATCCTCCTCAAGGGGTGAAATGCGCCCAAGGGACAAAGAAGTCAAAGTGGTCAAAGCAGCTTCATCCTCCTCTATGGGAAAAATGCGCCCAAAAGCATGCATGTCAAGACAAAAGCAAGGAAGCTGAAAAGTCACATGAAGGCGTTTGAAAAGTTTATCCTCCATCAAGGCTGAAATGCGCTCAAGTTAGAAGCAAGTCAACAAGGTCAAAGGAATTTGTCCTCCTCACCCCTCCAAATGCACCCAAGTTAGGAGGGTAAAAGTAAGTGAAGGTGGTAAGTGAGGTGAAATGTGATTAAGGCGTGGTGAGAGCTTGGTAAATGCTAGGCGTTTTTCTTCTTTAAGCCTCAAATGCGCCTAAGGTGGTAAATGGTGTTGGAGAATTTTTTTTAAGGCATGGCCAAGGTGATATGTATGGGGTGGCGAAGATAATATGCTAGACGTGATTTCAAAATTCTCTAAGTGGTATGCGCTCAAGGTGAAGTGTGCTAGAAAATATTGCAAGGTGATGGATGTGTTGTCGAGACGTTGGAAGTAAAGACTTCTAGCACAAAGTAAATATCCTTCTCCACCCACAATATGTGCCTAAGATGTTAAGTGAAGAAAAGGAAAATATTGCTAAGGCGTTTGAGCTTCAAATAAATGTTTTTCAATATGAAGAAAAATGCAAAATGGTGAATGAGAAATAAATTGTGAATAAAATTCTCTAAGAGAAGTTGATGTTCTTCTCGCTGGCAAACGACCAAAATTTTCTAAGGAAAATTTTCAAAGTGCAAGATGATTTGAAAATTTTCTAAGGCACAAATATTTTCTTCCTTAGAAAATACGCCTAAGTCTGATAAAGTGATGAATTTTCCTGAAGTCCGAGTGAAGTTGCCAGTGATAAAGTCAGAAGATGTTGACAGTGCATGAACAAGAAAAAAATTTCAAGTCAGAGCAACAAAAAAATTCTCATAAGGGGTGAAGAAATGAAATAAGTTGTTGAAATTTTTTTTTTTTTTCAAAGGTTCAAAATTCAAGAAAATTAAATGAACCCGTTCGTTGTGCACCCGTGAGTTCAACGCGTTCTAAGGAAAATTTTCTTCTGGGTATTGAAGATTATCGATGAGGAGTTGATTTTAAAGTTTTCCATGCTTCGCTTCGGCCTTCAGGGTGAAGAATTTTGATGGGCACTAGATTGATGAGTTTTCCTAAGAGAAATTTGAAAATTTTCTAAGGCAAGTGTGAAGAAAATGTGTTCTCAAGGTAAGATCCTCCAGACGATGAATTTGAAATGAACTACCTAGGTGAATTTGCTTAAATCCTTCGTGAGGATAGTCTTCCAGAGCCAGAGTTGAACGAAATTGAGTATCGAAGCCCCAAGTAGTGAAATGAATTTCTCAAAGATGAAGTTTGTCTAAGGCATGAACTTGAACACGAAGTTGGCGATGAACGCTTGGAGATCAAAGCATGAAAATCCTAGTAAGTTGAATTTATATTATGAAGTGTTCTAATACTCTTCTCCTCGCTTGTTTTGCAGGAGGAGTGTTGAAGCCAGAGCACGATGACTTGAAGTGGTGAAGCACGATGATATTACAACCTTCGGAGGAAGATAAAGTTATAAGTTTCACATGAAGAAAGAAAATTTGCAAGAAATTGGCTAAGTGTTGAGACTTAGTATAACTTAAGTGACAAAGATGAAGACCCTCAAGTGGAAGAAGTCAAAGAACAACGCCAAGAAAGAAGATCAGGAATAGTGTGAACGCGTCTACAAATGGAATCTTCTAGAAGGAATAATGGACATTATGGCTCATTTATTACCCCACTCTCCTTTGTGGCAGTTTTTAGGGAAAATCTTGTTTAGGGCTGAGGTGGCACAATCTGGGCCATCCAGCCGATTGTAACCCTAGCCGTCTTTTGGGACTTGGCTAGCTATATAAAGGGGAAGTCCCCCTCATTTGTAATTCATTAGAAATTAGAAGTAGAAGCAGAGCTTAGGGGAGTAGAGAGAAATTGATAGAGTAGAAAGTAAGGTAGTTTAGATTGAAAAGGAAGGAAAGTCTTCCCTTTGGATACTTTGTAAGAAGTTGTCATGTATGCTTTCATAATAAAAGAATTTTCATTGATGGTGAATTCTTCTTTGTTGTGAATAGTTGTTGAGGCTTCTTCGTCCTTCCAATTCCGCATTAGCATCTTGAAGTAGCTTAAAGTAAAGTAGATTTCATTTCATGCAAGTACTTAGCAATTGTGGAATGTGGTGCTCGATTTGAACAAGACTTCGTTTGTCCATACCACTAGCGGGCTCGCTGACGGTGGGTTCGCCTTGCGTGGTCAACTGGAACTTTGTGAAGCTTAACTTCGATTATGGTTTACATGTTGGCATGCGTCGTTGTGATGGTGTCTTCATGCTAAATCGTGATCTGAACATCTTAAGTCACTCCTCTGAAGATTGCACCAGTTCCGCGGAAGCTGTCCGAAGTGAGGCAAAACGGAGCTTGGTTGAAGCTTGTGAGAATTGATCGCCATGTCCCACACCCTAGAGTAGACTAGAACACTCTTATCCCTACACCCTTTAAATTCAGTTCATTTCTGGTTAGGATTAGAAAACTTGTGCTCAATCGCCAAATCATTTGAATTACACGAAATCCCTTAATCCACTGCCTGTTGTTAGCTGTCGAACAATTGTGTAAGTCCCCTTATGAGAACACAGCAACTCACATCAAACCAATTGAGGGTATTCTAAGTATTCGAAACCTTGGAGTTGAAAGCATGATCTTACTCACAATCTTAGCATGCTGAATACTTTGTTCAAGAGAGGATAGGGTATCCATTGGGAAACTTTATTCTGTGTTGGTGCGGTCTCAAAAACCACGTCAACAGAATTGGCGCTAGAAGGAGGGCGAACACGAGTAACAGCTACAGCATACAGTTGTGTTGAAGTAGAAAGGGTTTGAAGTACAAAAGTTCCATTGGAGAAAATTATCATAAGTCAAGATGGTGTTCTCTCAAGATTGAACAATCCCACGCAGAAACATTTACATCCTGGATCATATCATTTCATTTTCGCCGGACAAGTCGAAGAGGATCTTGAGGTCCACGCCCAGTTCATCTAAGGATTTTGTGGAGTTAGAGCTACCTACGAGATCAAAGAAGAAGAAAGTAGTTCATTCAAGTAAAGAAGTCGAGTCAGGTGAAGAATTTTTATTAAACGAAGAAGTTTAGTCAGGCGAAGAAAGCGGAGAAGAAATTTCAAGTTTGTTCAGAACTCCACCTAGTACTTCGAGGTTTGCTCAGCTGAAACAAGTTCAAGCTGTTGTACAACAGCCAACCCAAGTGATTGTGTATCAAAGGCGACTACCAATTCAAGCAATGGCTCAACCAGGAGGTCAACCAGGAGGTCAGCAAGGAGGTCAACCCGCCCCAAATGATGCTACATGGTTGGTTACCAACCCATCTCCGCTAGAGTTTCAAGACTACCACGAGATGCCGAAGAATCCTGAAAATTTTTGTCCAAAGTTCATTGCCAATGATGTTAACTACACAGCTGAGGACCATATCAAGATGTTTGAAGGTCATCTACGCAATAGGCAGATTGGGTATGCAGACGTGGCTTACCGCCTATTTCCATATTCTTTGGGAGAAGAGGCTCATTTTTGGTTCATTCACCTACCAGTAGGGTCTATAAGAACATGGGAGCAGATGAAGGAGGCCTTCATTGGAAAGTTTGGTATACCTGCCACCCCTGTAGAGCTATATCGTCAATTTGTAGAAGTAAGAAGACAAGACAAAGAGCCCATTCATGCATTCAACAATAGGTTACGCACTCCTTATGTTGTTGATGATGCTCGAGAAAGCTACTATTCAGCACTTGATCCTTTGACTGCAATGTTCGTAAGATCTCACCCCACTCCGGCAGATATAAATCAAGCTTACACTAAAGCTATTGAAATAAGTCAAGGTTTAGGACAGAATATAACTGGACCCTCATTATATACTTGTCTAGTCACAATAAACAATCAAGTGCCAACGATCGCCCCAACATGGAATCAACAAGTTCCGGCGTTAAATGCAATTCCACAGCCAGCTTATCAAGTGCAAGCACCATCAAGTCAATTAATTCTCCATCCTGGGATGCCTTTGTCCTAGATGCAAGTTACATAGCCTGTTTATCTCCAAAACACAATGCCACCAGTAGAGAAGGATGAGATAAAAGATTTAATAGAACAAGTGAAGAGGCTGTCAGCTGAGGTGACTCACCTCAAAAATCAAAGTAATCAGACGCAAACTGTGCAACGAAATTATCAGGCACACCAAGGTGCTAATCGAGGATATCAGAATAATCCTCCAAGTCATCAGGATACCCATCAAGGATACAGTCATGAAAACAGTCATGGGTATAGAAATAACAATCAAGGATTTCAGAGGAGGTCTTGGAATACAGGTCCCAACAACGGAGGAGTGCCCTCGCCGTTGGACAATCCGCCACCTCTTGAAAACTGTCCTGCAGATAGAATTTATATGGCCGAAAGTGCCTCATCAAGATGGTGTAGGTTACATAACACGAACCAGCACTCTGAACTTTAGTGTCACGAATTCCAAGTTATGGCTGGTATTCTCAAAGGTGAAGCAAGTAATACAAGAACTGCAGAGAACCCTCCAATTACGGGATATGAATTAGTCCCAACACCCAGATATGATCAGGCATTGATAATAGAAGATTGCAATTTCCCACCTGAGTTTCAGAGTTACACGCCCCCACCAGTTAATCACCAATTTCCATCAGCTTCAGCAAATGCTCCTGTGGGGATGCCAGAGTTTCAAGTACCATCAGAAGTCCACGCCACATATGCATCACCGGAAGAGCCTCTTCATAGAGATGGTTATGTTTTTCCACCTCTCAACAACAACGTCTTGGTAGAAGGAAGTAGGGAGGTACAAGCTTTTCAAACTACTAGAGGTGAAGCTCCTAAAGTGTATCAGAGGAACTACCACCAACAATGTGAACCTCTGACATCATCAGTACCTCCAAATAATTTTACAACTCCGCCACATCCCAATGCGAGCAATAATCCGAGTTTGCCTAGAGATTCTCCAGAGTACAGGCGGTAGAATGCAACGCAAGGTGGAGGTGGACAACAAGTTATTCAGCAGCCAATTCATCAAGCTGGGCAAAAACAGGAGAGTCTTCCTAGAGAGGACGTGAAAAGGCTTGGCTCTTATGTACTAGAAGAATTTAAAAGGATGAAGGTTAGTCTCCCCTTACATGAGTTGATGAAGATTTCAGAAGTCAGAGATACAATTCTGAGAAGTGTGTATGAAACGCCCATTGTGAAGAGTACGTTCCAAGAAGCAACCAGTGCACCAAGGAGTCCTCCTGTTGTCACACAGTCCCGTTCAGCGCAGGACACAACTATGGTAGAAGAAGTGCCTCACACGCCATTTGACACTTGGGAAACTCTGCAACAACCTCAAAATTTCATAGGTATGGTACAAGGTTCTTCAAACGCTCCTAAAAAGTTATGGATTGAAGATAAAAAGAAACGGTTCAATATTCCTGCGGAGCAGAAGCAAAAACAAGAGCAAATGCAGAATCCAAAAGAGGTTGTTCGAGACAACCAATCTCAATTAAATAGGAGAGATGAAAAGGAGAATGCCCCAGCAAATGAAAGGAAAAAGCCAGTAGTATTTTATCAGGGGAGGGGTGAGCCAGCCCCATTTCTAGTTTCAGTTAGAATTTTTGGGAAATTGTTGCATAATTGTTTGATCGACTCCGGTGCATCAAGTAATGTCATGCCTTTGAAGGTATGTCAGGCGTTGGGTATAATTCCGCTCCCTACAAACAAGAAAGTGACTCAGCTGGATAAGACTGAAGTTCCAGTTGTAGGAGAATTAAATAGTATTCATATGCAGCTAGCGGCGGATCCCAGAATTCAGAGTCGCATCGACATATCAGTTGTGGATATACCAGATGGTTATGGCATGCTATTGAGCAGAGATTGGGCCAGAAAATTGAATGGATACATTGCGATTGACTTCTCCCACATGTGGTTTCCTTGGAGAGGAGTTCCAAATCAGATAAAAATTGAAAGCACACCACGGCTCAAATTAATGATCACAGAATGTGGTGAAAATAGTGATATTTTGTTCGTGGAAACTGATTTGGGTTCATACAAGCCCATTAGGAAAGAAGTCCTCATATTGCAAAGCTCGGAGGGAGAAATTTTTTAGAAGATACGCCTGCCTTCACCAGAGTGTTGATTAAAGATGATTCAAGTAAGAATGAGAATGAAAGGACGTTCAGAAATTTTGGGTTGAAAGATGTAAAGCAAGAGACAGAAAATGCCTCCATCCAGGACTTGTCATTACCCAATCCATGTAGAATTCCCGAAGCTTTCCATTCAGAGAACACAGGTGCCATGAGTAAGATAGCCTCGGAGCAGGTCCCGAAGATAATTCAACAAGTCACTTTAGAAGAAGAATGTGGAGGAGTTAATAAGAGAGAAAGGTTCCCGATCAGTTAATAAACTTGGAAGAAAAAAGGAATGAAGCTTTGGAAGGTTTGGCTAAGCATCAAAGGGTTATGAACGGATGGATCGACAAAACACGGTTGGACCCTTATCAAGCTTCTGAGATCCTGGGAAATGATGCATTTAAGTTACGAGCAAGAACAAGAGGGGATATCTCATTGCCAGATGATGGGAGATTCCTCAAGCATTATTTCCAACCGTAGGTTCTCTTCGAGAGCCTACTTTGTAATATAGTTAGATTAGGTTTGCTTTCGTTGGCTTTTCCTTGCTTTTCGGTTTGTCTCGTTTTGGTTTTGGTTTGTTGCCCTTTGGGTTTTTGGTTTGGCGTTTCCGTCCCTTGAGTTGTCTACTCAAGTGGTTTTGGTTTGGAATGGGCAAAAAGAATTTTAGGGTTTTTCCCGTTGCGAAGGGGGTGATGATGGTTTTAAACTTTCACAATGTGGTTTCTTTCCACTGGAATTTGCATAAATTTTTGAAAAGGACTAAGGTTGTTTTCCTCTTGTTATCACCCAGTTAGCGATTGAACTCGTCTCGGGAGGTTAACCCGTTATTGTGTCTTAACACGCGAGTCTAAAGACCTTAAAAAAAATCTTACCTATCTCCATTCTAAGTCATTTTTGGTTTCTTGGGAAAGGTCTTAGCAGGTGAAAATCCTGCATCTTGCTTCAGCGCCACTACAATTCTCAAACCCATTGGAGGCTTCATTGCCTGCCAGCCAATTGAGGAATTGACGGAGAAATCAAATGAAGAAAAAAGAGAATGTGCTTAAAAGAAATATCTGAAAAACAAAAAAATGAGAAAATGAAAAAAGAAAATATCATGAAATATTGGTTTTGGGAACATACGAGTAACTCCACCGGGGCTATGGATGCCCGGCCAGCAGTGGAGCAATATTCGTGAGAATTGTAGTGATAACCTCGTCGGGGCTATGGACGCCTGACTGGCACCGAGGCAATGTCTTGGATGCTTTTTGAAGTAAAGATATTTATATAACTTGTTGCGGCCAATTCCAGAAGTCGAGATGGTTTAGAGATGGAATGAATGCACACACTCACGGGGTCTTAGATGAAAGTGTTCTGATCCAATATCGGATTCTTCTCCCCTTTTGAGTAAGTATCTTGTTGTATGATGGTTTGAGGAAGATTAATCAAGGTTCAATTCTTAAAGTGTTTTTCAACACTTTCCCGTGGGGATGCCAGATGTTGTGACCTTTTCAAACATTGCCCCATTCAAGATGGGGACCCCTAATTTTTGCTCCATTCTGGTCTTTTGGCTTGGGCTTTTCTCTCTCTCTCTCGCTCTGTCTCTTTTATGATCTCCGCCTTTTCGAGGATTGCGCCCGTCAGTGAGTTTAAACATGAAATTTGACCAAGTCTGAAAATTAGGGTTTTGAGCTTCCTTGCCAATTTGAGGTCAAATGAAGTGAGTAACTTGAAAATTGAGACTAACGTTGGTGTCAGTGTGCTTCCAGCAGGCTCTCAGCAAGTTTTTATCTGATTCTGAGGTACTTACTATTTTTAGTAAGTGTGAAATTTAGGGCAATTCGTCAGCATTTTTGTGAATCTGACAGTCATGCTGCATTCAGAGCACATCAGGCTACTCGCATGCAAAATTTGAGGCAACTTACTATTTTTAGCAGTTCAGCTTCCGGGACAAATTTCAGGGTTCAGATGCAGAGTTTTTCTTTGCATGTTGGCATATTCCTTCTGGGTTTTTCAAGACCTCCGCGATGATATAACATGCAAAATGAGACGACCACTTTCAAAATTCAGTCTTTCGAGGCTATTTTTAGGGTTTGCATGTCAGAGTTTCTTTTGCATGTCGGGTGATTCCTGATGGGTTTTTCGAGAGCTTCGCAGTGGTATGACATGCAAATGGAGATACCCACTCAGTAAGGAACTTGCTATTTTTAGCAGGTATGTCCCGGCAGTCGCTTCCCAGCAGTTCAGAATCACAAGCTGATCGCAGTGCTGCAGAAACGAGAGCAAACAGAGTTCATTTGATATGCATGCAGAGCGAATTAGGGTTTCCAGCTTTGAGACCCAAAAAGAGGCGCAAAAGGTCAGAATTTTCCAAAATTGATGTAAACCATCGCGATCAGCATCCTTCAGGCTATCTGCTAGTAAAATTTCAAGTCAAACAGAGCACTTACTATTTATAGTAAGTCAATTTGGAAACTGGCTAAAAATAGTAAATCAACTGCATGCGTTGATGTTGACAGTAAGGTCACATGGTGAGGAGCGCCTCATTCAAATTTCAAGTCGATCGGAGCAGTGGAGCTATCAGAAACAAGTAGTTACTATTTATAGTAAACCACCTTCAAAAATGGGCTAAAAATAGCAGGGTGACTAAAAATGGCAGTGTTGACAAAACCACAAGGTCATGAGGATGCAGTGTTCAAAATTTCAAATCATTCTAAGCTCCTGAAGTGCAAAAGTTGAAGGGCTTACTATAAATAGTAAGGCATGGAGAATCTGGCAGAGGCTGAGAAAATTCTAAGTGATGACTCTTATTTAGTAGCTTACTTCAAATGCGCCCTCCTCACAAGCTGAGCATGGAAAAATTTTCTAAGGCAAAAGTTCATCCTGCTCCTATGGCAAAATGTGCCCAAAAGGCAAAGTGGTCAAAGAAAGTCAACGAAGTTTATCCTGAAGGCATGTCAAAATGCGCCCAAGGAAAGATCAGGAAGGTTAAAAAAATTTCTAAGTCTGGATATCCTCCTCACCCCTCCAAATGCACCCATCCTCCTCAAGGGGTGAAATGCGCCCAAGGGACAAAGAAGTCAAAGTGGTCAAAGTAGCTTCATCCTCCTCTATGGGCAAAATGCGCCCAAAAGCATGCATGTCAAGACAAAAGCAAGGAAGCTGAAAAGTCACATGAAGGGGTTTGAAAAGTTTATCCTCCATCAAGGCTGAAATGCGCTCAAGTTAGAAGCAAGTCAACAAGGTCAAAGGAATTTGTCCTCCTCACCCCTCCAAATGCGCCCAAGTTAGGAGGGTAAAAGTAAGTGAAGGTGGTAAGTGAGGTGAAATGTGATTAAGGCGTGGTGAGAGCTTGGTAAATGCTAGGCGTTTTTCTTCTTCAAGCCTCAAATGCGCCTAAGGTGGTAAATGGTGTTGGAGAATTTTTTTTAAGGCGTGGCCAAGGTGATATGTATGGGGTGGTGAAGATAATATGCTAGACGTGATTTCAAAATTCTTTAAGTGGTATGCGCTCAAGGTGAAGTGTGCTAGAAAATATTGCAAGGTGATGGATGTGTTGCCGAGACGTTGGAAGTAAAGACTTCTAGCACAAAGTAAATATCCTTCTCCACCCACAATATGTGCCTAAGATGTTAAGTGAAGAAAAGGAAAATATTGCTAAGGCATTTGAGCTTCAAATAAATGTTTTTCAATATGAAGAAAAATGCAAAATGGTGAATGAGAAATAAATTGTGAATAAAATTCTCTAAGAGAAGTTGATGTTCTTCTCGCTGGAAAACGACCAAAAATTTCTAAGGCAAATTTTCAAAGTGCAAGATGATTTGAAAATTTTCTAAGGCACAAATATTTTCTTCCTTAGAAAATACGCCTAAGTCTGATAAAGTGATGAATTTTCCTGAAGTCCGAGTGAAGTTGCCAGTGATAAAGTCAGAAGATGTTGACAGTGCATGAACAAGAAAAAATTTCCAAGTCAGAGCAACAAAAAAATTCTCAGAAGGGGTGAAGAAATGAAATAAGTTGTTGAAAGTTTTTTTTTTTTTTTCAAAGGTTCAAAATTCAAGAAAATTAAATGAACCCGTTCGTTGTGCACCCATGAGTTCAACGCGTTCTGAGGAAAATTTTCTTCTGGGTATTGAAGATTATCGATGAGGAGTTGATTTTAAAGTTTTCCATGCTTCGCTTCGGCCTTCAGGGTGAAGATTTTTGATGATTGATGAGTTTTCCTAAGAGAAATTTGAAAATTTTCTAAGGCAAGTGTGAAGAAAATGTGTTCTCAAGGTAAGATCCTCCAGACGATGAATTTGAAATGAACTACCTAGGTGAATTTGCTTAAATCCTTCGTGAGGATAGTCTTCCAGAGCCAGAGTTGAACGAAATTGAGTATCGGAGCCCCAGGTAGTGAAATGAATTTCTCAAAGATGAAGTTTGTCTAAGGCATGAACTTGAACACGAAGTTGGCGATGAACGCTTGGAGATCAAAGCATGAAAATCCTAGTAAGTAAGTTGAATTTATATTATGAAGTGTTCTAATACTCTTCTCCTTGTTTTGCAGGAGGAGTGTTGAAGCCAGAGCACGATGACTTGAAGTGGTGAAGCATGATGATATTACAACCTTCGGAGGAAGGTAAAGTTATAAGTTTCACATGAAGAAAGAAAATTTGCAAGAAATTGGCTAAGTGTTGAGACTTAGTATAACTTAAGTGACAAAGATGAAGACCCTCAAGTGGAAGAAGTCAAAGAACAATGCCAAGAAAGAAGATCAGGAATAGTGTGAATGCGTCTACAAATGGAATCTTCTAGAAGGAATAATGGACATTATGGCTCATTGATTACCCCACTCTCCTTTGTGGTGGTTTTTGGGGAAAATCTTGTTTAGGGCTGAGGTGGCACAATCTGGGCCATCCAGCCGATTGTAACCCTAGCCGTCTTTTGGGACTTGGCTAGCTATATAAAGGGGGAGTCCCCCTCATTTGTAATTCATTAGAAATTAGAAGTAGAAGCAGAGCTTAGGGGAGTAGAGAGAAATTGATAGAGTAGAAAGTAAGGTAGTTTAGATTGAAAAGGAAGGAAAGTCTTCCCTTTGGATACTTTGTAAGAAGTTGTCATGTATGCTTTCATAATAAAAGAATTTTCATTGATGGTGAATTCTTCTTTGTTGTGAATAGTTGTTGAGGCTTCTTCGTCCTTCCAATTCATGTAGCATCTTGAAGTAGCTTAAAGTAAAGTAGATTTCATTTCATGCACGTACTTAGCAATTGTGGAATGTGGTGCTCGATTTGAACAAGACTTCGTTTGTCCATACCACTAGCGGGCTCGCTGACGGTGGGTTCGCCTTGCATGATCAACTGGAACTTTGTGAAGCTAAACTTTGATTATGGTTTATGTGTTGGCATGCGTCGTTGTGATGGTGTCTTCATGCTAAATCGTGATCTGAACATCTTAAGTCACTCCTTTGAAGATTGCACCAGTTCCGCGGAAGCTGTCCGAAGTGAGGCAAAACGGAGCTTGGTTGAAGCTTGTGAAAATTGATCGCCATGTCCCACACCCTAGAGTAGACTAGAACACTCTTATCCCTACACCCTTTAAATTCAGTTCAATTCCGATTAGAATTAGGAAACTTGTGCTCACCTGCCAAATCATTTGAATTACAC
>VDFB02030027.1:54461-103309 GCA_007258455.2 Sequoia sempervirens | reverse complement strand
AATAGTAAGTTTATGATTTCTAATCTAAAATCTTAGTTTTCTGCAAAGTTCAAGATGAAAGATCTTGGTGCAACTAGGTATATTCTGGGGATGGAAATAACCAGGGATAGAAAGAGTAGAAATTTTTTGGCTCAACCAGAGTAAGTACATTAACACTATTTTAGAGAGATTTGGTATGACTACTTGCAAGCAACTAGTATTTCTAGTTTTGCAAGGAACAAAACTATCTGCTGAAGATTGTCCAAAATATCCACAAGATCGAGGACATGAACAAGTGCCCTTGCGCGCATTGGAAGTTTAATGTATGCAATGGTTCATGTCCATATCCAAGTAGTGATTTCTTAGTCACCATGGTAATAACCGTGAAGGCCACATTGGATGCCATGTTGATCCCACAATTGTGGTTTACAATTTTTGGCCAAATTGGACACTGAAATATTTTTTTTAACTAAATTTTCACTTTCGGGCACCTATAGCGGCTAAACCATGAGGAATTTGAAGATGATGCAAACTAGAGGTTCATGAAATTTTGTCTCTAGATTCTAAATATATTTTTTCAAAAATTTGGAATCGACAGACTTCCTTTTTCCCATCTCCCCCAAAAGATATTTTTTTTAGAAAACAAGATTATGTGTGCGATGTTCACTGATAATGCATAACTTTTTTTCCATGAAGGATAAAATTATAATTATTTTAAATTTAGATTTGTAACTCTAATATTTAGTGCTTCCACTTGGTTAGATATTTTTTTATTAAATTTTTTTTCTTTAATCAAGTTTCAAAGTGAAACTAATTACAATTCAGACATAGTGCAATCGTATAACATGTAACTTTTTTTGTATGTATCAATATTCAATTTTATCTTTTTTGTTGGATCAAGGACTTCAATATCTAGTGCACTCATATTTTTCAAAAAAAAAATTGATAATCTTCTATTTTTCCACATGTGTAGAACAAAGAGCTTGGTTTTTGATAAAAAAACCTACATTCACAAGAAATAAAAAATAAATATAACAATCAAATTAAATTTAATTAAAATTATACTTTTTGGAAGCTTATAATAAGGAATACATACAAAAAATAAATTTTAAATGAATTGATTTGATCCTCCAAAAGGTAAATCAAAAGTGGTTTTTAAACAACATTTTGATAGGTGTAAAGGAGACTTCGTTATAGGTATGGTTTAAAACTAGCAGGGTTCTATCCATGGGGGCTTGGTCTAAGGTAGTTTGATCAAACCCTCTTCAATTGGAATCCTTTAAATGGAACTTTTCAAGTGTTAAATCATTATATTTTTAAAAAACATGTGATTTCAACAAAAATCAAGATCTCCCAGAAATTGTAAACAACTATTGTGGCAGCACCATGTGAAAAGAGTTTTTAGATATTTAAAAGGTACATCATAGTACCCGTTGTGTTATCATGGTAACTCATTTCGATCATAGCATTCTCTCAGCATTAGAGCTATGTGGATTTTGATTGGGTAGGGGACATTGACAGCTGAAGATCCACTAGTGGATATATTTTTATGTTGAATGGTGGTGCAATTAGTTGGATGAGTAAGTGGAAGGTTGTAGTCACTCTATCCACTACTGAAGCTGAGTACATGGCAGAAACACGTGCCTGTAACGAATTTGTATGGCTTAGAAATTTGTGTTTTGATGTTGGGTTCAATGCAAAGAAATTTTTAATTTTCTATGATATTCAAAGTACTATTTTTTTTGAAAAAATCCAACTTTCCATGCCAGGACAAAACATATTGATGTGTAGTATCACTTTGTACGAGATATGGTGGAGGATGGAAAGGTCTATTTAGAAAATATGGATACTTTGGAAAATTTTGTTGATGTGTTGACAAAGCCCATGAGCATGGACAAGTACAGGCAGTATGTTAGTTCGATGGGCCTTGAAGCCCATGATATTCATTATCTTTGAGTTTAGAGGAAGCCAGTAAGTCTCCCTCAAGTGGGAGATTGTTGGAAATTATGCCTCAACTTACTAGCTTGTATCTCTGTTAAGGATTTAGAATTTTTTACCTTTGTTTGGTGTTCATTGTCGGTTGATCGCTGAAGTTCTTAACTTTGTAACATTTTTATTTACTCACAAGGTTCTGAAAGTTTCTAACTTGGTGACAATGATATTAACTTATCATGACATTTGGGAACTTTCTAACTTGTATTGGGAGTTATGAAGTTTTATTTTTTACTAACTGGGTGGTATCGACTTGTTGTGGGGATCGGGAAATTCCTAACTCATATGCGGTGGTTATGAAGTTAGCATTTTGAGTGATGAATCAATGAGTGTTCACTTTGGTGGGGCCATGGCAATGGTTGGTTTGAACGTGGGTGTACAAGTGAGTTGGTAACAAAAGGGCTAATTCATGGATACCTAAAGTCTTCCAGCATTTGCATTTAAACTATTGATTGTTCATATTCCACACCAATGTGGGATAATGTTGATGGTTGAGCTTCTTGGAAGTTAGGTCAACTGAATCATTTTTTGACAGTAGTTTTCCTATAAATTGAAGGGTCGAAGAGGAATTGCTGAGAAACGACAGTGAAAAGGTTGGTTGGTATTGCATGCAGTATTGGAAGAAAAAATTTGGTCTCGGTTGAGTGTGTTGTATGTTGAAAGAACATTGTAATAGTGCCATGATTAACTTTGGTTGGCCAATTGTAATGTTCTTGTGTGTTATATAAGAATGATTTCATTTTGAAGAAGGGATCTACAAATTCATTGTAAATTATTTTAATTGTGAATAAAGTGATCTTTCTTTGGTGGTGGGTTTTTCTCTTGGAAGGGTTTTCTCATGTAAATCTGGTGTCTATTCTTTGTTGATAATATTGTCTATTCTTTCACATGTGAATCTTAATGCTCTATAATTTGGAATTGAAATTACTCCTGCATTATTCCCCTGTGATTTGATATTAGGAAAGAAATTTCCACATTAGAGTCTTTCCTTACATTTCACTAGATCTCACTTAAAATAGCTCATTTCATGCATAGTTTAATTTCACATTTACATCTCCCAAATTTCTTTTTTTTTATTATTGCATACTATAATCAGCAATTTACTTTGTTTTACATCTGAAAATTACATTGGAATTTCTTTACTTTTGCATAACATGTTCTTTCAATGTGCCTTTGATTTGATTAATCATGGATTTTATAAGCATAACATCTACTCTTATGAGTTTGATTTTGATTACAATAATGAGGAACATATTAGTCCTAAACACAGCATTATATTATCCATTGGTGCGAATGGAAATATAGTCAATCATAACACACATACTTGTTCTTCTCTTGATACCTCTCCTATTAGTGACGAAGGTATCTTGGGGAAGGAAGTGACAAGAATTGAGGGTCTTGATTGTTCAATTCCTTATTACCCTTTGGATGATATTAGAGAACAAGAACATGAGATCATATATACATTCATAAATATCACCATACCCAATCTCTATGCTCATGACAATCACACTTGTTTATCTCCTAATATCCCTCCTTGACGTAAAGAGGATAGGTTGGTGTTAGAATCCATCCCTATTAAGAATAATTCCACCCTTGACCCTCCATTCCCTAATGCTCCTACCATTTGGGACAACCTATTTGAAAACCATACTAGTCCTTCTCTTGATTCCTCTCCCACTTGTGATGACACTACCTCAAACTTGGATGAACATATTAAACACCCTCCTAGTAGGGAAGATAATATGGCACAAGAGAATGAGACCTTAGAAACAACCCACAATCAAATAAAGTCTTCTTCTCCCCTCCCCATTATCAATAATCAAACACATTCAACCATTAATACCTCCCTTAGTGGCAATGAAGTTATTTTGGATGAACCAAACCTTAATTATCATGAACATGTCGTTTGTTTTTCTCCTAAGAAATCTCCTTCTAGGGAGGATATTATGACCCAAGAAAAAGATAACATGCCCTTCAAAGATAATGAAGACTCTCACTTGTTAAGGGATGTTAACATTATTCAACCTCAACTCATCCTTTATCCCCCTTCACATAAACCTCCACCTAAACCCTATTTTACTCTTTACCCACCTTCACAAAAACAAAAAACTCAAAATAAAATTGAATTTATCCTCTACCCTCCTCAAACTAATTTTCCGTAGCAACCAAGTCATAATACCATTTCTCATACATAATTCAGTTGAAATAATCCACAACCAACCCCACCCTCCTTACCTTTACCCAATTTTCTTAGTGGTCCTCATTACCTCCCACACACAAAGGAGTATGATATTGTTGAACAATTAAAGAATACTCCTGCAAAGATTTCCCTTTGGGATTTACTTCAGAACTCACCAAATTACCACAATATTCTTGAAATGGCCTTAAAACAAATTGTAGTTTCTCCTAGTACAACTCCAAATGATGTGGTGACTTTAATCCATAGAATGAATCTCAACATTACTTTCCATCAACATGAGCTCCATCCTTTAGAGTTGTGAAAACAAAATGAATCTTTCATGATCATTACTCAATACAATTGAATATGGATAAAGCGAACCCTTATTGAATGGTTCTACCCTTTAATGTGTGCATAGGGAATATCCTTGATAGATTTCTTGTTGAAAAGTCACAAATAATACCTAATTCCATATCTGTTTGAGGATTTGATAATACAACAAAGCAACCGCTTAGTGTAATTAATTTTCCTATTATAGTTGGGGTGGCTACTTTGAAAACTCCTGTTCATGTTATGCCTTATGATCTTTCGTATAATCTTGTTCTAGGTGGAACATGGATTCATGATATGAATGTAGTACCTTAAACCCTTCATTGTATAATGAATATGTCTATAATAATATGTATCAAGTTGAAATAAACACCAAGCTTGAAATTTTCTTCCTGCTTAAAAAAGGAGCTAAGAGTCCTCTGAAAACATTAATTCTAACATCCAACATAGATCCTCTTGAAATTGAACACAATGATGAGGTAGCACCATCTAAATCATTTGGAGATGATTGGGATCCTTAGAATTCACGCCATCATTTATGGGAAAATACATAATCACACAAAAGAAAGATGAGAAACAAGCACAACCAACCATCATGACAACACAAAATTTGGAAAACCTTTCAAATACATCTGCCTCAACCACTTTAGGCAAACATACAAACTACACAACAACCTTTGATGAACACAATAATGCACAACCACCTGATTCAAAAGAAATGAATAAGCTTTATGGAAAAGGTTATGAGCTCATGAAACAACTTGGCTATAGTGGGAAAGGATGTGGTGCTCAAGAACAAGGTATCCACAACCCTATTGACCTTATCACACAAAAAACAACTCATGGTCTTGGTTATTGTCCTTTAATTGAGTTTAACAAACCTGTTGATGTTCGAAGTTCACATACAACATGCAAGTAAGATAAAAGTAAAAGTAACTCACCTCTCCTAAAAGAGACAATCAATAATCAAACTAATCACCTCCCAAGGTCTTCGATGTTGGTTCACAATGTTGTTGTTTCATGAAGTGGTTAATATGGCTGTAATGTTCAAGAGGCCTATTGGTTTTGAGCTTCTAGATTGTTGCAAGATAAAAAATCTATCTAAACCTACTTTAATCAGGGGTTTTAAAGAAATAGAAAAGATAGATCAAGGTTTTTAAACTGAAAAGAATGTTGATTCATTCAACTAATCAGACTTGATACCTTCCAAGGAATTCCTAAACTAGAACTACAAAATAAAATTAACCTGTAATTGATACAAGGTTTCATTCATTCATTGTGCAAACTTTAATAGTAGATTGCAAATCATCATTCAAACAAAACATAAGATAAAATTTCATTCCTTGAAAGATTTTCAAATCAAAAGATTAACCCAAAATGAATACCATTCTAGAGCATAATATAAAGTGTGTTTAAATCTGGTTGCTCCTACTATTAATGAAATAGATAAGTAATATTTACAAATCTGGCAAGATCACCAGTGTACAGAAAACCATGTCTTCATATTATCTCCATCTATGCTAAGAAAATCAAAAAGATACATCACCTCCTCTTCCTACTGAACTGAAAAATGTCCAACTTACTTGAAAACCCTAACTTGCTTTCTTGCTATCCCATCCTCTACCTTTTGAATCCTTCTTCAACCTTCTTCTAACTCTTCTAACTCTTCTAGCTCTTCTCTAACAACTCTAAAAACCTGAAGATATTTTTGACAAAAGAGGAAAAAATGCCATATTTATAAAATGCGTCAGCTACGTTGGCCTACTTTAGGGTTTACAATAAGTTAGTCATAGAAGAGTTCGAAACAAAGTCAAACATGCATTAAATGCAAGGTCACCAACTAGATCAGCCTAGGATCTCCCACAAGTATGGTTCCCTGCAACACTACAAGATTGTTACAACCACCATCATTAACTCGCAACCCTCATTCATGACCTCAAGACTCCTTTGCAGAGTTGCCTTGAATGTTAAGAGTCATTAACATTAATGTCGATCTACTTTTTCCAGTAGACGTCTTGTCTGCCATTAAGACTCATGGCTTCTTCCTCTTAGGTTTTCCTCTCTTCCTAGAACTTTCTGCATGTTGACTCCCTTGAGAAGTAGTATTCGATGTTTCTAACATGTTTTAACCCTGCAAAACAATGCCCTCATTAGTCCTCTAAAATCATAGAAAATATCATTCTTCATCTTACCCTTCATACCTTCCCCTTTCTCATAATTAGTAAAAACTCAACTCTGGCGAAGGCAGAACCAAATAAGAACTAAGAACAACACTTACCTTTAATACCGACGGGATGGGAACCAAAATGAAATCAGAACCGAGAACAGAGTCTGAATGGGGACAAAACACAAGACTATTCGTTAACTTTAAATTCTTTGCACCATTTTGGCTTTGACCCCACAAGAAGGCAAGTATGCGAAAAACCAAAACTCGACCAATTGACCAAGCGATCAAAACTGAAACGTGAGCTGAAATGAAAACTAAACCCGACAATGACCAACATATCCAAGTTCAAACCACATTCCGACTTTGCATTTGAAGAGGCAGAGAAACCCTGGGACTCGTAGTAGGGCAGGGGGTGGAGTCAGAACTTTATGAGGAAACAAAAATTTACAAAAACTCTAGATCCTAAATCCTTTTTGAACCTAGCCCCGCAACAAGGAGACCAAACACAAGCGACAAACAAAAACAAACACAAGCGGGATCATAATGAAAACTGATCCCGGGTGAACCCCAATGGGGGAAAAAGTGGAACATAAACCCAACCCTGAAATTTTTCCAAGTTACAGGTTCAGTTTCCATCCCGACTCTGCCTCTAACAACACACAAAGAGACAGCGAAGAAAGAGACAAGAGAAAGAAAAGGAAGGGAAGAAAACACCTCACAACCAAACGCAAGGATAAAAATGCAAAACAAATGCAACGGGTGGAACCAGAACCGGAACCGAAAATAGAACTGGAATTTTTAACAAATTCCAAAGTTTGGTTTCAGTTTGTGTTCCGCATCTGCTAGAACAACAAAGAAAAAGAACCAAGGAAGAAAGAAAACTCGTAAGGCACAAAACACAAAACCAAAGGAAAAAAAATAGAAAGAGGGGGCCCATTTTAATCAAGTTTAAAATGGGGTGGTTATTCAAGGCATAACAATTGACGACTTGGTTGGTACCATTTTCAAGAAACTAAAGGATTTAGTTACCCAAAAATCCTAGTTTATGGACATTACAATTCAAGTTAGGTCAGTTTCAATAATCAAGGTTGAGCTAGAATCTCAAATGTAAATCAATACTTACTACTCTCGAATCTATGTGTGTGCTTGATGCTGTATCATCCTTTTACAAACTTTTCCTCATCTTTTGAACAATTATGCACAAGATTTGAACATGAGTTAATTCTCTTCTACTGTTGTGCAGTGATACCCTGGGCATTGCTCCACTACCAGTCAAGCGTCCATAGCTCTGATGGAGATACCTCTAGTTTTCTCACAGCATTGCTCTACTGCTAGTCAGGCGTCTATAGCCCTGATAGATATACCAGAATCAGCCATTCAATATTGAGTTCTCTTTTCTTAGATAGTTCTCTTTTCTCTCATTTATTTATCTTGAAGTTTCTTCATTCAATTCCTTCTCAATATGTCATATGTCCAACATCTTTACTGGGTTGAAAAATACCATGGACCTCATAATAACATCTAGGGAATCAGATTTTTCACTCAAATCTTGCAACACCATTGTCCTAAGACAAACATACTATTACAAAAGGAGATATTTTTGATGATTTGTAATATATTCAATCGTAGTTAGTGAAGATTGCTTACTTTACACCTTGTTCTTGATGAATTTCCACAACTGTCACTGAGGAATGGACATAAAACAATGAATTTAGGACAAAATCATCCAAACAAGAAACCTAAAAATATCTAAACCAACTTCTCTCCTAGTAACCAAATTATACTTCAGATAACAACCCCCTTACTCAATTGAATAAAATGAAGGTCCCCACAAAAAAAAAAAACGAACAAAAAGGAAAAAGAAAACACAAGGAAAAGACAAAACCAATGGAACAACAAATTATTTACATATATATAATCCAACAAAATACTAGAACTTTTACGACCCAAAATAATGTTTGAGAAACTATCCATTGACAAGAAATGGAAAAGGTTCTCCTATTAAACTACTTAGTCGGAAAGCATTTTCTCCTAGGATTTCAACAGTTTGATAGGGACCCAACTAGAGCTTATCAAACTTCTGGTGGTCACCCTTCTTTTCGTTAGCCTTATCCCATAGCAGCACAAGGTCTAATATCCTGAAAGCCTTGACCTTGCCTCTTTTTTTAAACCATCATTTGACAACAACTCGGTGTTTAAAGAATTGTTGCAAAGCAACATCTCTCTGCTCTTTTAATTTCAGTAAGTTGGCTAACCTCACTTCAATCCTATCATCACTAGAGTAAAATTCCTACATAAATTTTAGGACAGATATTTGCAAGTGAATAGGGAACATAGGCTCTTGGGCATACAATAGCTTAAATGGTGAAGTCTTCAATGCATCCTTGATCCTAGTCCTACTTTCCCATAATGCAAATCTTAATTGGGTATGCGAATATCTAGGATTGTTCTCTAACAATTTTTTGATTACTCCTATGAGATTCTTATTAGTTGATTCGGCAACTCCATTTCCTTGCGGATAATATTTTGAAGAATCATTTAAAACAATCTTATGATCATAAGCCCATGAAATGAACTCGACAGAAGAAATGCAGGGCCATTGTCACATACCAGCGTGAAGGGTACTCCAAACCTGGTTGTGATGCATTCAATGAGGAACTTGATTACTACCGCTATTGTGCTATTCTTGCAAGGTATAGCTTCTATCCATCTCATGCAGTAATCTATGGTAGTCAAAATGAATTTATGTCCTACAAAATAATTTGGGTTAATTACCCCAATAAACTCAAGTGCCCATTGGGAAAATGGCCTTACCTCATAAACAAGTTGCAATGCCATGGCTGGATGGCGCTCTCTTGATGCAGAAGTTTGAAATGTATGGAATTTCCTTACATGTTGATGGCCATACTTAAACACACACGGCCAATAATAACCATATTTGAGGATCTGGTGTGGTAAAGAATCTGTAGAACCATGACATGTGCCATGTTTCCCATGAAATTCAACAATTGCATGACTAGCCTCTTGCTGATCAAGGCATCGTAGATAATCCCCCTCAAAATTCTTTTTGTATAAAAATTCTCCTTTGAGCATATAATGGGAGCTTTTCATTCTTAGTGCTCTCCTCTGAGTTGTATTCATTCCCTCTGGGCACCAGTTATCAAGAGCAAGAAATGAATAATATCGGTGTACCAAGAATCATTATAGAAAAGGACTGTATTGTGTACCGTTGACAAGTAATGTTCTTACCAGCATCTTCCATTGCTTTAGATAGGCCCTGACCTTGGAAAAGTTTCATAGGGTGGATTTATAGATTGAACTCCTACAAAATAGCCATCCACTTCCCCCTTTGTTCTCCCAAATTGCTCTTCATAAGTAGAGACTTCACAACATCATTAGGAACCACAACAATGATCTGACTTCAAAGGATATAATGCCTAAACTTCTTGACAGCTCTAACCAACACAAAAACATGTTTCTCAAGAGGTGGGTACTTGACTTCAACATTCTCAAATAGAGAGATCATGAAGTAAATTGGCCTTTCATCTCCCTCCTCTCTTCATTGTTTCAGGACAGCTGCACATGAGTGTTCAGAAGAAAAAGAATAAATATAAAATGGCTTCAAGTAGTTAGGACTAGTGAGCAATGGCACCTCTGAAATGGATTGCTTAACCTGAGAAAAAGTAGCCTTTGCCTCATTACTCCATTCTATTCTAGCATATTTCTACATAATTTCATTCAAAGGTTTAACAATTTCTACAAAACCTGTGATAAACTTCCTCACAAAGTTGATATTTCTGAAGAAATATCTCATCTCCTTCTTACTTCTTGGCATGGTTAACTTCATAATAGACTCAACTCGGTATGGATCTATTGATATCCCTCTTTCCAAGATTATGTGTCCCAAAATTTTCCCTTCAAAAACCCCAAACACACACTTTTTTGGACTCAAAGAAACACCATATTGGATACATCTTTCAAGAACTTTAGCCAAGTCTGCAACATGGTTTAGTCTATCTTTAGAGAATACTATCAGGTCATCCATATAAATAATGATGCACTTACAAATAAAATCTTTGAATTCCACATCCATTGCAGATTGAAAGGTTTCTCCAGCATTTATCAAACCAAATGGAATCCTCTTGTAAGCAAATCTTCCTTACTTAGTAGTGAAGGTTGTCTTTATTCTATCTTCATAATTAATGATCACTTGATTGTACCCAGAATAACCATCTAGGAACAACATCATTTGAGACCCATTGATAGTTTGCAAGACTTCATCTAGAGAAGGGAGTGGGTAGTTATCTTTTTCCAAAGCTCTATTCAAATTCCTAAAATCTACACATAGCCCGATCTCCCCATTCTTTGTATGAACTGGAACCAAGTTAGCCACCCATGTTGAATGTCATACAGGGAAGATTATTCTTGCAGCAATTTCTGGACTTCCTTAAAGATTAGTGGTTCAATTAGGGCGTTGACAGGATGTTGTTTTTGTCGAAATGGTCTAGCTTCAGGCTTCAAAGGAATAGTATGAGTTATCATAGAAGTATCAAATGTTTTTAGATCTTCATACGCCCAAGCTATTGCAGCAATATCTTTCTTCAATTCCCTCAATATATATTCTCTAATTGATTCATGGTAGGATTTCCCTATGTAAACATTCCTTTTAGGGTCAGAGTCAGCTAAGTTAACAGTTTCATATTCACCTCCCTTATCTTTGGTTGATACCTTTTCCCGAGCCGTTGGATTTGAATCAAAAATTCTTTCTAAGGCCACCATTACCTTGGGAATGCTATTACTTTTTAAATTGAGGGTCCACCTTCTCTATCGCAGTCTTCAGGGTTCCAGTCTTCTTGATCCTTGTCAGACTCATCGATGATCTATCCTTCAAAAACATCTGAGCTTGCTAGAAAAGCAAGGATATGTCAATGATCCTTGAAGACTTGAAAGTTCCTGACATTATTGGGACAATTGGGGTGGATATCAATTCTGCTGAGAATCTCTTGAGCTTGGATCCTTGCATGGGCTCCAGGGTACTTGCGGAGACAACTAATGAATCAACTATTTGATTCTCCTCTCTAGGGATTAAACTAGTCCCAAAAGCATCAAAGTCTTCAATTAGGTTCCACACCCAATTGCTATAAGGTGCCAACCTTTTATTATGACATGTGTATTGGCTATGTACTTTCTTGATAATCACTTTTGAATCTCCTTTAACCATCAAGGTAGTAACTTTCTTCTAATGTGTGATCATCAGTCCCCAAGCTAATGCTTCATATTCTGCTATATTGTTAGTGCATCCAAACTGTAACCTGTAAGAAGAAAAAAATGTTTTCCCTTTTGGGTTGGTTAACTCAATTCTAGCACCACACCCTATTTTAGATTTGGATCCATCAAATGTGAGGGTCCATAGCTGATTATGAGATGGGGTTGATCTCTTTGAGCTTGTTGTGGGTGCTTGGATAAGATGAACCATAGGTGGGGCCACCTGATATTTTGCATCAAATATTGGGAATGGGTGTTCAATAGGTTCATTAGGTGCAATATCCAATTCCCACTTAGATATATCATGTAATCCTAGGATATCATTCTAACATTTATTTGTATCTTTGACTAACCCATTGGGTTTTGGTATACTTGTGAGTGTAGGGGTATCAAACAAACCCTAGGGTTGTTCAACATAACTATGTTGGTCTAGTATTATGACTAGGGTAAGTTCAGTTTGAGGAGGGACTTCCTTTGAAGGTATATTATCCCTGGTTAACATTATTGTATTTTTGGCTTCTAATGAGAAGTGATCTGAAATGGTCTCAAAGTGACCCGGGCTAGTTTCTTTAGTTTGAAAAACATGATTTAGAACACTGATGTAGGGTTGGTAGGTCAATTCCGAGTGATTTTGGTAGTGCTCCCTGCACCAATTTGGGAGTAAAAAACTCCAAAAATTGATATCTTCCCCTAAGACCAACTGATCCTATTGCAGCTTCCTGATCAATACCTACTAGTTTACACTAATCATGGGATCAAGGAATTCTTGCATTGACAAATCATTAGAATCAAGAACCGAAAGATTCAGAATTTCCTCTCTTTTATAAACCCCTATCTCAGTTTCAAAATAAGCTACCTCATTGGGACAGTCATACTTAGTGATGATATGTTTGAGGCAAGGCTCACTCTTAATCCTAATCTGTGTAGGAATTCCCCTCCATGGTAGCCACATATGTGAAAAGTCAAGGGAGAGATATCCCCCTATACTCTTCATTAGATCTCTGCTCAAAAGCATACTGTAAGTCTCAAGAATGTCTGCTAACTGAATATCCATATTGGTTTGAATCCTAGGGTCAGAACCTACTTTCACATGTATATTTCTCAATTCTCCAACTACATTAACCTCTATTTTATCAAGTTGGATGACCTTCTTGTTTTTTTGGATAGGATTCAATCCCAATTTATTGCATATGGAAAATGGCATAACATTGCCAAAAGCCCTTGAATCTAGTAGACAATTGTGCAGATTCTTCCCACAGATTCTCAAAATTAAAATAAATTGTGGGGTCCCTACCTTGTTTCTGAAAAAAGTTGTGTTCATGTCCACAATGGGTGCCATCTTGGTTTTCCCTTTTGATTTATCAACTTCTTCCAAATCTTTCAGCACTATATCCCATTGGTAAGGGCACCATTTTAAGATGTCAAAGCATGATAAGGAGGTTTTCTATTTCTGCATCTCAAAAACTATCAAATTCTATGTTATAACTTGAATTATATTTGAAAACACTAGATGAATTACCTTTGCTCGGGAAGTCAGGCGAACCCTTCGGTTGAGGAGGGTTGTTATCAACACTCTAGTTCAGAGGAACCATGTGGTTAGGTGGTGTTGATGTAGTGAACAAACCATTATTTTGGTTTCTTAGGAAGTGTCCTCCCTTTGTTTGAAAGGCTTGGGCATCATACACATCTTCCTCTCATTCATTCTCATTCTCGTTCATAAGCCATTGTTGTATCCATTGAGCCACCTCCTTTATTTGAATTCCCCTAGAATGTTTGGGCATCTACTTGTGCCATCTTCACAACCTTCTCCATTTCAGGACAATTCACCTCATAATGAGTTGCAGTATCATGCAGCCTGCACCAGCTGGTCATAAAATCAAGGTCATCCACATTTGTAGTATGTGGCCTATCCTCATTAGCTTGATAATTGTGAGAAACCCCACCAATATTTTTCCCCATGTTCCATTGTCTATTGTTATTAGGCCTCTTGTTATATCCTCTATTTTGATTTTGATGGCCTTGGTTAGGGAAGTTTTGGCCTAGATAATTCCTCTAGCTGTGATTTTTGTTGTTATGATAATGACCCTAATTATTATTATTTTGATTAGGGTAATTACCTTGATTAACATAATTACCTTGGTTCTGAGAGGGGTTCAGTTTAAGTTGAGCCATGTCATTTGTGACTTGAGACATGGTTTTCTTTAGGGTCTCCACCTTGTTTGTGAGTTGAAATTTCCTTTCACTCTCAACATTCTTAGCAACAGGTGGCTGACTAATAGGATTTAGTATTCCAACTTGATTATGGTGACCATGTGGATTGTGATGATCCTGTGATTATTAAGAGAATTCAAGAGCTCCATTGGCAAAGAATGGAACATGAGATTGAGTATGCAACTCAAACATAGGTCCATAATGGGAAGGAGACATCCCTGGGATAGTATTGAATAAAGGGGTTGGATTAGGCATCTGATATCCCATGGAAGGAAAACTTCCTCCCAAGTTCCCTTGTTGAGAGCTAATTTACTATTGCAACTTGATCGCTAGATGATAAACTTTAGACAGAGAATCAATATCTACTGGTTGATAAGTCCTTTGTAGGAACAAGCCAAGAAAAGGGTCTATAACTCTAAAATATGCTTGAATGGCACTATTCTCAACAACTAGATAGGGGTCCTACAATCTCCTATACATTCATTGAAACCTTATATTAAACAAGGGCAGTGATTCACATGGATCCTTCCTAATGGTAGAAAATTGATGGAACAAAATAGCTGGATCCACATAAAATCTGAACTAATTGATGAAAGCATTCTCCAGATCTATCTAGCTCATAATAGAACCTTGTGGAAGATTTAAGTACCAGTTGTATGCCATATCCCCTCAGGAATAAGGGAATGACCTACAAACCACATCATGGTGAGCTATCTGGGCTCTGGTACAAGTGTCTTTAAAATCTTGTATGTGCTCCTCAACACTCCTTGATTCGCCATGAATGTATTTAGGATATAATCTCTTAGGATTCTTAGGAATATCATGAAATCCTCCAGGAATATTCCCCAATGGGGAGGGATTATTCATAAAAAATGCCATTGGTGGTGGTGGTGGAGGTTGAGCTAGCTGTTGGATGGGCTCAACCAGCTATAATGGCACTTGAGGTGGATTGGTGGTGGATTCACAGGTATCAATTGGGGTATTGGTGAAAAGCCTGGTGGAGTGAGTGGAGCTGACAAGGGTGATAGAATGGTTGCCCTATGAATCTTGTGTCTCATTGGGGTCTCGAGTTCTATCAAAGGTGGTGGGTTTTCAGTTCATCGAAGAACTCTATGGGACCTCTTTGGTGAAAAAGATGTAATGTTATCCAATTTTCTCTTATGGCCCTCCTTCTAGCTCTAGTTCATCTTGATGCACCAAGTTGACACACAACATGCAGGTAAGATAAAAGTAAAATTATCTCACCTCTCCTAAAAGAGAAAATCACTAATCAAACTAATCACCTCCCAAGGTCTTTGATATTGGTTCACAACGTTGTTGTTTCATGATGTGGTCAATATGGTTGTAATGTTCAAGAGGCTTGCTGGTTTTGAGCTTCTAGATTGTAGCAAGATCAAACATCTATATAAACCTACTTTAACCAGGGGTTATAAAGAAATAGAAAAAGATAGATCGAGGTTTTTAAACTGAAAATAATATTGATTCATTCAACTAATCAGACTTTTTACCTTCCAAGGAATTCCTAAACTAGAATTGAAAAATAAAATTAACCTATAATTGATACAAAGTTTCATTCATTCGCAATGAAAAATTTAATAGTAGATTGAAAATCATCATTCAAACAAAACATAAGATAAAATTTCATTCCTTGAAAGCTTTTCAAATCAAAAGATTAACCCAAAATGTATACCATTCTGGAGCATAATATAAAGTAGTTTTAAATTTGGATGCTCCTACTGTTAATGAAATAGATAGGTAGCATTTACAAATTTGGCAATATCACCAATGTATAGAAACCCATGTCTTTAGATTATCTCCATTTATGCTAAGAAAATCAGAAAGATGCATCACCTCCTCTTCCTACTGAATTGCAAAAATGTCTAACTTACTTGAAAACCCTAACTTGCTTTCTCGCTATCCCATCCTCTACCTTCTGAATCCTTCTTCAACCTTCTTCTAACTCATCTAAGTCTTCTAACTCTTCTCTAAGAACTCTAACAACTTGAAGATCTTTTTTACAAAAGAGTAAAAAATGCCTTATTTATAAAACACGTCAGATGCATTGGCCTAGTTTAGGGTTTACAATAAGTCAGTCATAGAAGAGTTTGAAACAACGTCAAACATGCATTAAATACAAGGGCACCGACTAGATCAGCCTAGGATCTCCCATAGGTATGGTCCCCTGCAACACTATAAGATTGTTACAACCACCATCATTAACTTGTAGCCCTCATCCTTGACCTCGAGACTCCTTTGCAGATTTTCCTTGAATTTTCTGAAGCATTGGCATTACTTCCATTCTACTTTTTCTAGTAGACATCTCGTCTACCATTAAGACTCGTGGCTTCTTCCTCTTAGGTTTTCCTCTCTGCCTAGAACTTTTTGGAGGCTGACTCCCTTGAGAAGTAGCACCCGACATTCCCAACATTTTTTAACCCTGCAAAAACAATTCCCTCACCAGTCCTCTAAAAGAATAGAAAATATCATTCTTTGTCTTAACCTTCATACCTTCCCCTTTCTCATACTTAGAAAAAACTCAACTTTGGCAGAGGTGAAACCAAATCAGAACTAGGAACAACACTTACCTTTAATACTGGTGGGATGGGAACCAAAATGAAATTAGAACTGGGACCCGAGTTAGAATGGGGACAAAACAAAAGACTATTAATTAACTTTAAATTCTTCACACCGTTCCAGCTCTGACCTCGCCAGAAAGCAAGTATGCAAAAACCAAAATGTGACCAATCAACCTAGCGATCAGAACTGGAATTGGAGCTAGAATGAAAACTAAACCCAGAAATGAAAAACATCTCCAAGTTCAAACCATATTCTTGTTCTATGTCAGAAAAAGAAAATAAACCCTAGCACTCGCAGCAAGGCGGGGGGCAGAGTCAAAACCGAATGAGGAAAAAAAACTTTACAAAAATTCCAGATCCTAAATCCTTTCCAAACTCGGCGCCGCAACAAAGAGACCAAACACAAGCAACAAACAAAAATGAATGCAAGTGGGATCAGAATACAAATTGATCCCGGGTGAACCCTAATGGCGGTGAAAGCGGAATACAAACCCAACCCTAAAAGTTTTCCAAGTTACAGGTTCAGTTTCCATCCCGACTCCACCTCTGAAAACACACAAAGAGACAAAAAAGAAAGAGACAAGAGAAAGAAAAAGAAGGGAAGGAAACACCCCATGACCAAATGCAAGGAGAAAAAGTAAAATCAAACGCAACGGGCATAACCAAAATTGGAACCAGAAACAGAACTGGAATTTGTAACAAATTCCAAAGTTAAATTTCGGTTCACGTTTTGCGTCTGCCAGAACAACAAAGAAAAAGGCCCGAGGAAGAAAGAAAACTCCTAAGGCGCAAAACACAAAACTAAAGGAAAACAAAATAGAAAGGGGGGCCCCATTTTAATCAAGTTTAAAATAAGGTGGTTATGCAAGGCATAGCAAAACCTTCACTCAACATCAACAATTTCACACAACACAATCCTAAATCATCCTTACCAATCTTCCATTCTGAACTCCTCAACACTAGAGGTCTTGAACATCATCCTTTACCAAACATAAAACAAACACCTGCATCTTCAATTAATGTCAATGTCATCTTGCAAGACACCACTAATTCGATAGATTTTCCCTCCTATAAGAGTAAGAACAAAATCTTGCAATCTAGAGAAACTTGTGTAAGTATGACATCTACTACTAAGCAAGATGTATCTGTGACACCAATGACAAGACCACCTTCTACCATTTATCATAAGGATATCTTTTCGAGACTCCTCCAAGATAACTTGATCACCCTCCCTCCAAGAACTCAAAAGAAATGCTATTCCAAAACTTCATTTTGTGCATATCATAGAGTTCATGGTAACTACACTAATGAATGTAAATATTTGAGCCATAAAATCTAACATTTTTAGGAGTTTGGTATGCTTCCCTTTGTGGGAGCACCTAATTCCTCTAATTAATACCAATTTTCACTCTTGCCTACATTTTATCAATCCTTTTAGCTCACCTTTGTCCTCCACTAAGTGGGGGCAAGGGGTTCACTAACCTTGTTCTCGTATGTCACTTGTCATTTCCTCCTTTGGCTAGTCATTAAATTTTCATGAATACATAAGAGCAAGCTTGGGATGTGGAGGTATTCATCACCACTCACATTTCATTGTGCCATTTCTTTCTTCTTGCGATGCATCATTTTCTTGGTGAAGTCATTAGACCTAATTCCTTCCAAGAGCGTGATACTTCTTTTGCAGTTATCCTCTCTTGGAAAAATTAAGCATGATGTTCCCTGAGATGAGACCTTCCATGGACAAAGCAAAATCCCTTTGAACAATCTTTACAATATCTTGCATTAACATTGTTTATGAGTATCAAGCATACAAAGTTTTTCTTACCTAATGGAGCTTGAAAACCATCTTCCCTTATGGTGCCTTGCTAAAGTTATAAGGAGTTATTTAAATTTGATATGGTTGAGCGGGAAGCCCACATAACATGAATTTCCCCATAGCTACCTATTTGTTTGTGATTACATACCAACTAGCATATGTACTTCACCCTTTTTGGATTTCTCACCCCATGGACAATTAGAAGTTTCCTGGCCCTAAAGTGAGTATGTTGTGGACTTCTCACCCGATAGACAACCAAGAGTTCTATCTCCCTAGAGTGAGATGTTCTAAAACAAATAATCCTAGATCTAATCCACAACTAGCTGGACAAACGATCAATGCTTGATCCACATTTTCATTTTAATCTTTTTTCTTGCCATTGCATGATTTTGTATCTTGATGGTTTGAATTATGATCTTGTATCCTAGGGGCTTGTGCAACCTCCTTTGATCTTTGTTATTCTTTTCAATCTACATCAGAACACTCAAATCTCTCTTGATTGTCTACTTTAGTGTGAGTATGAAGCAAGTTCATCCTCTCATTAAAGTGGCGGCTAAATGCACCATAGAAAAAAAGACCCTTTGCTTGACATGGGATTAATTCGTAATAAAATGAATTTAATGAGACCTTGATTTAGGTGTTGTGAGGCATTTTATGCATCCACACTAGGTGTTGTACCCTTTCAAATTGAATAACATGCATTTAATGATGTCTTGTAAAGGTGTTGTAAAGTGTTGTTAGATACTTTCACGCTTTTCTAGACTTAATGAACATATTTATCCCTAATTCAACATTATAAAAATTTTTTAGTATCATTATCACATCAATTTAGAAGGATTATAACTTAAACTTAATGTTAAACTAGTGTTGTAATATGTCTTGCACATTCACATTGGTTCTTGTGCCTTCCTAGGCTATGTGGACCTCATTCTAGTGTTGTAAAGTGTATTTAATCACACTTTCACATTTATTTTTGTGTCCCAAGCCCTAATTGACCTTTGCATCATCATTAATAGGCCCCTATTATCCCATATTATGCATCTCGAGGTCTAAATTGATCAAATACCCAACAAATTTGCAATTTAAACCTTATTTCCTTATCTTCAGGCTTCCTAGCTATCAAATTGCACCTTGTGGGACCCATTTTCCATGTATGGTGAATTAGTCCCATCTAGGTGGGATCCATTTTCCATGTGTGGCGAATGAGTCCCATTTGGCTCAATTTTGATCTTTCAGCTAGAAAAAACTAAAATTTGAGTTTAATATTACTTCATGTTGGCATGTGATGAGGTATTAATGGGTAAAATAGGTGAATTTCCTAAAGAGTAAGTATTTTAACTCATTTTCAGATCTCTTATCATTCATTCATCCATCATTCTTCTATCTCAATTCAAGCAACTTAGGGTTTTATCATTGCAAAATATCAAGGAAGCTCCTAAAGACATTCAAGTGATGAATCTTCCTCCATTTTTGTAGAAATAAAAAATCAAACATCATGGAAAGGTAATCAATTCAATTATTTCATGTTTCATTCCATTCTTTCATCATTTTGGTTTAATTGCCTAAAAGGGTTTTGACCAAGGCAAACCCCCATGCCCTAACATCCAATTTTTCTCTCTTGTTTTGTGTTTTTGAAGATTTAGGACTCTTGGAAGCTTGGAAATCATTGAAGATAAAGTTTCAAGGTTTCTCAAGTCTTCTCTTCATTAATCAAGTCAAAATATCAACAAAAACTCATTTTCAGACCTATAATTTAGAGTTTTAGAAGTGAACACCTATAGGAAGTTAAAGTGCAGATCAAAAGCTTTGGATTCCACTTTTGAAAAATACATAAATTTAAAAGTGGAATCATTCACCATGGATTTATAGTGAGTCCCAATGTAGGGTCAATTTTTAGTTTTCTACATTTTTGGGTACCCTTTTGTCAAAAACAAATTCTAGCTCAGTTTTGCAGAACTTGGACTAATTTTCCTAGAATGGTGTATGAGTCCCTCTTCAACATCAAAAACATTCTAGAATCCTTTTCCAGTCTTTATCCACATTCCAAGTGCACACTTTTAGTTTGACTCATTTATGTTAAGTTTCACATTCATTTCTAGTTCATTGTTGCAATACACAATGTGTTTTCAAACATTGCATAAATCTTAGGTTTTTCCTACTTAATCAATCATTCTCATCAATTAGTTGCATCTAGAACATTTCATTTAGACATAATTTCATCATACAATTCCTTATTTGAATGAAGCTAGCAAGACTTTTGGCTCTGACCTTCTCCTTTTAGGTGAAAAATCCTAAAAGCGCTAGAAGGGATTAGGAAGCCAAAAATTTATTGTTCAATATGTACGTATACATACATATATATATATATATATCCAAATATATCCATATACATATGTATATATATACATATTTATACATATGTATACATATACATATACACAAAAGGGATTTTTTTATATGTTAGAAAATATCAATCCATATCTCCCTGCACATCTATATGCTTTGTCAGGTCCACCCATGTGTCTAGACACCTTAAAGTGAAGGAAACTAGAAAAAAATACACCCAATTTAAAATAGGTATAACAAAAAGCGAATTTATTCTTGCGGTTGGATCAAGTTCTATGACCATGGAAGAAGAATTTCAAATAAACAATTTACAATAGACTAATTTTGTTGAATGTCCATTGTATCTATGTAGTATTATAAATGAAACAGTATATATATAAAATAAAATAGGTTGGCACTATTTTTTCTAAGTAGAAAGAGATAAATTGGAATATTTTGAGTACATGCCATGTTGGTAAAGAATTGTCAACAAGGGATCTATTCAGGAAGTTGGAAAGAGAGTTGTGGGAAGAATATGAAATGCAATCGATAGAGTAGAGTATGGTTTTCGTAGGCTAGTAGTTAGGAGAATTTGTGTGTCCATGTATATAACCAACAAGAAATATATAGTATTGGGAAGCAAAAGCTCTAAACACATAGGTAGTCTGCTCCCAATTATATTCACATTATGGAGCCTCGTGGGCTCTAACACACATGTATGCCAACTCTTACATAGACTACTTTTTTTGTATCAATATGTTTCATGCGGATTTTGATCATTTGTCATTTATCCCTAATTCATAAATTTTTTTCCTAATAGTTCTTGTACAATTTCTCTATATGATGAAACATATTAATAGAAGAAAAGTAATCTGTGGAAAATTTGGTTTGTCAATTCAAAATTCAAGCTACATTATTTTGCACTAAATATTATAGACAAATGGGGAAACTATAAATGCTATTTTTGTGCATTTAATATCTTTTTTTTTGCTTGGCATCACAGTGGTGCTAGTTTGATAACAAACTATTGTAAAACTCATTTGCTCCACCTCTATTTTATAATAGATTGGAGGATTTTAAAACTATTGTGGTACACAATGTGGTGGAGTTAATGTCCTCAATACATGGAAGCTGAAACGCAAGTGTTTGCTTGCATGAGTGCTAATGCATTTTGTCATTGTTGTATGATGGAGATAGGGGTACTAAATGTGGGCAGATGGAGTAAATGCTATATTGAGTGATGCATTGTGGGAAAGTATAGTTTGATTAATTTTTATTGTCGAAACACCCATTGTGCGTTTTGTTGAGCAGAAGCTCTATATAAGAAACTCTCCATATCTATGGTTTGTAGCTTGTACTCTCCATATGTTCAACTTCCATATAAAATCTGTTATAGATGATCTGCCATTTGAGAGACTCTAAAACAACTATTACAGAAACACTTCTGAATGATAGGTAAATGACAGATGGCCAAAAAACTCACATCAAATAGAACTTTAAGAGAGGTAGAAAAAAATACAAAGGCCAAAGAAATTGGTAAAATGCGAATGGTTCCTCTTCATATCCCATTTATAGATTTGAATTTGTAGCATATTCCTGCTTACCAGAAATTCTATCACCATTTAGACAAGGTGCAATAGGGAATTCTATGTAATAGTTGGCTTGTCAATTCAAAATTGAAGCTATATTATTTGCAACTAAATATTGTAGACAAAATAGAGAAACTATAAAACAACTATTAGGGAACACACTTAAGAATCAGAGGTAGCACTGGAGATGTCTCGAGCGACAAATGTATACATACATACATACACACACACACATATATATATATATATATATATATATATATATATATATATATATATATATATATATATATATATATATATAATATAAATATATATACATGTGCATGTATATGTATATATGCATAAATATATGTATCTATGTTATACTAATAGATATGTTACAATTTCCCTATTTCTCTATAATATTGAATTCCTGATAATGCACGTCTTGTTATATAATTACTCTATTTCTCAGTAGACTAAAAAAAATGTGGGCACCATATTAAAATCAAAAGCATGGGAGCTCAATGAATGTGAAAAAATATATATACAAATAGAGGAATAAATTATGTTCATCTTTGCAAAATAAAAGTCTTAGATAAGATGCATCCATACCTTATGGGTGCAATTAGATGTAGTATGAACATAAAAAAAGAACACTAGCTCTCCACCCTACCATATCAGGTCATCTAGGCTCATGGGCTCTCACAAAACCCCCAAGCAAGAACATATAACCTAATAATTTTTTTTAGTTGAAAGCAGTGATATACATTTTAAAAAATATATATAGTTGTATTATTTATGAAATACAATTTGACATGTCATGAAATAAGAGATGAAACCGTACTAAAATCAAAAGTATGAGGACTCAATGAATGTGCGAATATATATATGCAAACATAGGAATAGATTACATTCATATTTACAACACATAAGTCTTATATAAGATGTAGGCATACCTTCTGTGTGCAACTGGATTTTGTATGAATAGAAGAAAAGAAGGCTTGCTCTTTGCCCTACCATATTGGGTGATGTAGGCTCATGGCTTATCACCATACGCCAAAGCAATAACATACACTTCCCACCACTAAGATCAACGGTGAAGCCAATGTTAGGCACCTAAGTTTGTTATTTCTAGATATTTGATTGGGTTTGAGTTTTTTCATCCAAAAAAAAAAAAAAACCAGAAATAAAAAATATTAAGTATTATAGATTGTGGAAATATCACAGCATCAACCTAAGAATTTTCTTTAGTTGAAATCAGTGCTTTTTAAAAATATATATAGTTGTACCCATTGATACATTTGACTCCAAATTTTGACAAAAGTTTGCTAGAATTTTGACGAACTTTCATTAGAATTATTTCATCAATTTTTTAATGAAGTTTGAAATGTCAAAATTCTAACCCAACCGATGATGCTGGGTAGGAATTTCAGCATTTCAAAGTTCGTCAGAAAATCAAAAAAATAATTCTGACCAAATTTCATTGAAATTCCAATGAACTTTTGTCAGAATTTGGAGTCAAATGTATCAGTGACCATTTATGATAAAGAATTTGAGATGTAGTCATGAAATAAGAAATGGAATAGATGACATATAGCCTTACCTTCTATATAAATAGAACACAATTGCAACTTGTACACCATGCCAAACATGTGATCACAAAGCTATTTAGTATTATGGAGATATGTAGTTATAGTTCAAAATGTTTGCAATCTAAAATGGTTTGAATCAAATATAGTTAGTCAGAAGTAAAATTTGAAGTTTAGTGCGGTAAACATGTGTAATTGGTAGATAATATCTAAATTAGGAAATATAAATAGTTGTAAAGTTTATAATAAATAATATGTTTAATGCGTTTGCAATAGAAGAGATCAATTAAAGAAGATGCAGGTATACATCATGCAGAGAGCATGAGAAGATCAATGAATATACGAATATATATATATAGTGAACATTAAAAAGCCAACACACAATAAATAAAACTTAAAAACATGGATAATAGAAGAGGTGAACTAAAATAATGAATATTTTGTTATGATCAAGTGGATATTGATACAACATAGGCAATCTATGTAATAGTTGGCTTGTCAATTCAAAATTCAAACTACATTATTTTCCATTGAAAATTGTACCATTGAATATTGTAGACAAAAATGAGTTGTAAAATAACTATTGTTTTTAAGTTTCAAAATTGTGGAATTTTGTAGATTGGTATAATGTACAAACATGAAATTCAACTATACCTTTACATTAATTCTTTCAATTCTTTTTGCTCTATGTAGGTGTTATTTGGTTTGGTAACAAACTATTCTTCATGATATTGTTCTTTCTAGTTTCCCATAACAAACTATTCATAATTGTAGTTTTCCTCTCCTAGACTCCATATTTTAAAGTTTTATTTAATGTGTCTTTTTTTCTATAATATTTAGCAACAAATTAGTCTTATTCTAATACCTCTTATACAATTCTCTATTTTTCTTCAATATTTACCGCTAAAGTACGTAGCTTGAATCTTGTATTAGTATGTTTCAAATCTTGTTAGGTATGTATAAGTTTAAAGAGATGGGAAAGGTTTTCTTTACACAAAAAAAAATTAGAATCACATCATATATTTGTGACATAACCTAAAGAAAATAGGTATCATCATAAATAACAAGTTTTAAATAACTCAATTAAGAAGCTGAAAAGGTAGCTCTGCAAGCATGGAGAAATGCATTTGACATAATACAATATGTTTTGGATATGTAGGAGCTAATGTATGTCATTGATAGGGAAAGCTACAAAACTCATGCTCATTGTTCTCCCTACAATATTGACATCATGAAGCCTCATGGGCTTTGGTCAAATCCCTGAGCAAGAAAACTATGCAAGGCGCACAAAAAAATTCAATGGAGCCATATCAAATATCACAGAATGGTGAAATAGAGGAAATTGTGTTGTTTCCATATATGATGTCTTATATTGCAATAATTTTCTTTGTGTAACAACTTTAAAAAGATGGATTTTTTGATAAATAATTTCCTAAAATAGATGTATACACATGTAATCGACATGATGACCATGTGAGAAATCTGACGTATGCACACCAAAGCACTCCTGGGCTACAGAACATGCAGCCAAAAATGTTATAAAATCCATGGAAAACAACATAAATTATGATTTATTGGAAAATTCCCTCAATTTTAAAGTCATCATGAATGCCACAAGTTTTCTAACATTTCCCTCCACCCTCTGTAGGCCAGAATGGCTGCTTTTGTTTTTTCATTCCCATGATTTTAAGTGAAATATCTAATTGGAAAATATCTATCCAATGAACTACATATATCATGACTACAATTATGTAGATTTCCACCTACAAACATAACATGATCATCAACAAAGAATAATTAGTATATACATATCTAGCCAAACCCCTGAGCAAGAAAAGTATGCAAGGTCCATCAAAAATTTAATGGAGTCATATGATATATCACGCAATGGTGAAGTAGGGAAAATTCTACTGTTTCTATATATGGTTTCTTATATTCCACTATTTTTTTTCATCCAAAATATTTAGAAAGATGGATATGTTGATAAAGAGCTACCTATAGGTGGTGTTTTTATAACCTGAAAAGATAACTATAGAGTCATGGTGAAATGTAATGTGTAGAATAAAATATGTTTATTCTGCTTTAGTGCATGTAAGGATTCATGCATGTATGTATATATATGTATGTATGTATGTATTCATATATATTTGTGTGTGTGTGTATGTATGTATGTATGTATGTATGTATTTATATGTAAATATATATAGTGGTGCTAGTTTGATAGTAGACTATTCTAAAAATAATCAGGTTCGGGTCCATGGCTTGTTCGATAGGTGGACATTCTAAAAATTGACAGCTTCATCTTTGTTCTATAGCAGATTCAAGGATTTGAAAGCTATTGTTCTCTTTAATCTATAAGTCATTTTATATGGGTGTTTCTATAATGGTTTATTTATTGTTTATGTTAAAAATGTTGTTGTCTAGAATCTGTATGACAGTTTACATGGGTTTTTGGCATTATGGTTTTGTATGGATAGAGAAATAAAAGTTAAATATTCTTTGTTTCATCAAAAAAATATGGTTATAGTTAGTAAAGGAAAGTATACTCTCAAATGTGGAAAAAAATATATTCATTAGGTTGCATTGTCAAAAGAGCCATTGTGGTGTTGGTTTGATACCAGAGTATTGTAAAAATTGTGCCTCAATCTTAGTTTCAAGTTTCCCATAACAAAATTTTCATCATGACACTATTATCCCTAGTTCCCCATTGCAAACTCTTCATTATTCTAGGCTACTTAAGAATCACAAGTAAACAAAAGATCATCAAAAAACCATAGTAAACATATTCATGTACAAGACAAGAAATGTATGTAAGAGTTGAGTTGTCAATTGAAAATTTGAACTACATTCTTTTGTAGTAAACCCACACTAAACAAAACTTGTGAAGGGAATGGGTGGCAATAATCTATGCAAAATGGGTATAACACCATAGAGTTAATTGGGAATTTGAGCTACATCACTTGGTAGTAAATATTATAGATAATTAGACGAGAATTTCCCAGATTTATTTATAATGATGTGGAGCTTGCCTCTTGAACAAAGTATGTTGTTAAATGTTCCTCATTGGTTGATAACAGTTGCAAAACAACTATAATTTGAGAATTGAAAACCAAACTATTACATAGATTGGTTATTTTGCATCAATATCTTTCATGATATTATTTTTGCCTCGTCTATTTGAAGGGCTAGGCTGCAACACATTATTCTATTGTTCTTGTAAGAATGAATGTTATCAATTTTAAAAATTCATAAATTTTTGTTGTGGTTATTTTTTTTGGATGTAACATTTTATGTGGCTTGTATCAATATGTTTCATCATACTAGATTTTTTCTCATCTATTTCTATTTCACAATAACAAACTCTTCTTCATGATATTGATTTTTTCAGTTTCCCATAACAAACTATTCATTATCGTAGTTTCCCTATTCCATGCTCCGTATTGTAAAGTTGATTTATGGTCATTTGTTATGTTGTTGTGGTTCCTAAGTATTTTCCTAATAGTTCTTTTAGAATTTACCTATTTTTCTATAGTGTTTAGTGCCAAATAGTGTAACCTAAATTTAGAATTGACAAGATAACTCTCAGATAGATTTTTCATCTTATACCAATTAGGAAAATAGACAAGAATCATAGGTAAATGACAAATGATACAAAAAGATACACAAAACAAAGAAATTGAAAGGAGGCCAAAGGTTTCAGTCCATTTGGCATTTACGTGTGAAAATGTTATTTCAATATGTCTTACAACTATTACTAAGGTTTCTTTCCTTGTAAGAATCCATTCCATCATTCAACAATGACAGGACGCATTAACTATGATGTGAGCAAACACTTACCATTTTCTTGTCGTACACAGAGGTAAGTAGCTCAAGTACGGCAAACACTTCTTTCCAATTTCATTTTTTTCTATAATATCTAGTACCGAATAAATGTTATTCCAACACCCCTTATACAATTAGCCTATTTGTCTTCAATATATATATACACATATCTATCTGTCTATGTTTCCAAGCATTAATTTTCACATATAGTTAATGTTGTATGTATATACACATATATATGTATGTAATTGTTGATGTCTTCTTGTGATATGTTTCCATCTTTGGTGTTATAACCATTTTGGAGATTTGAAAGAGATTATCGCTTTGTATATATGGAGAAATTTTAGTTAAATATTCTTTCTATACATATACATATACATACACATACACATACACATACACATATACATATATACATACACATACACATACATATACATACACATATACATATACATATTTATATGTATACACACACAAACACATATATATATACATATATATATACACATATACATATACATAAAAGGGATGTTTTTTATATGTTGGAAAATATCAATCTGTATCTCCCTACATATCTACATGCTTTGTCAGGTCCACCCATGTGTCTAGACACCTTAAAGAGAAGGAAAATGGAAACAATTACACCGAATTTGCAATAGATATAACAAAAAGGGAATTAATACTTATGGTTGGATTGATTTCTATGACCATGGAAGAAGAAATTAAAATAGATAGTTTACAATAGACTAATTTTGATGAATTTCCATTGTATCTATGTAGTATTATAAACGAAATAATATAGACATACAATAAAAGAGGTAAGCACTATCTGTTCTATTTAGGAAGAGATAAAATTGAATATCTTTAGTACATGCCATGTTGGTAAAGAATTTTCGATAAGTGATCTATTTAAAAAGTTGAAAAGATAGCTATGGGAATAATATGAAATGCAATTGATAGAGTAGAGTATGGTTTTTGTAGGATAGCACTTCAAATAATTTTTGTGTCCATGTATATAACCAAGAAGAAATATATGGTGTTTGAAAGAAAAATCTATAAATGCATAGACAGTGAGCTCCTAACTATATTCACAGATCATGGAGCCTCACAGGCTCTAGCACACAAGCCAACTCTTACATAAAATGCTTGTCTCGTATCAATATGTTTCATGCAGGTTTCGATCATATGTCATTTATCCCTAGTTCATAAAGTTTTTCCTAATAGTTCTTTTAAAATTTCTCTATATCATGAAACTTATTGATAGAAGACAAGCAATCTATGGAATAGTTAGGTTGTCAATTCAAAATTTAAGCTACATTATTTGGCACTAAATAGTATAGACAAATAGGGAAACTATAAAATATTTTTTTGTGCATTTAATATCTTTTTTTTTTCCTTGGTATCAAAACGGTGTTGGTTTCATAGTAGGCTATTGTAAAAGTTATTTGATTCACCTCTGTTTTATAATAGATTTGGAGGGTTTTAAAACTTTTGTGGTCCACAATGTGATGGAGTTGGTATCCTTGATACGTGGATGCTGAAATATAAGTGTTTTCTTGTAGGAGTGTTAATGCATTGTATCATTGTTGTATGATGGAGGTAGGGGTAGTAAATGCGGGTAGATGAAGTAAATGCTATATTGAGTGTTGCATTGTGGGAAAGTATACTTTGATTAAGTTGTATTGTCAAAACAACCATTGTGGTGTTATATATATATATATATATATATATATATATATATATATATATATATATATTTATTTATTTATTTATATACACACATTACTACTATATGCATTTTTTATATAAGAGGCTCTATAGAAGAAACTCTCCATATGTATGGTTTGCAACTTGTACTCTCCATATGTTAAATGCCCATATATAATCTGTTATAGATGATCTTCCATTTGAGAGACTCTAAAACAACTGTTACAAAAACACTTCAAAATAATAGGTAAATGACAAGTGGCCAAAAAACCCACATCAAATAAAACTTTAAGAGAGGTAGAAATGTAACACCCTGCCATGCAACCCTAGGGGAAGTTGCAATTAACTACTCAAACACAATAGTTTTTTTTATTAAGAACAATTAACATGCAAATTCACTACCCATTTCCAACAAACCCTAAGGTTACGAGACTGAGTTTACTTAAACCCAAACAAGAAATAATAATTGAAAACATAACATTTAATCACTTGATGAATTAAGAACACATACATTCCATACATGATAATTACAACAAAGCATAAGAGATACCACATGATTTCAAATAACATTACTTAACAATAATATTACAACACTCATTCCCCGAATGAGATAAATCCAATAAGCATGGTTATAAATTATAACTTCAACCTCAATACAAATGAGGGGTAATAAAAATACAATATCAACTAAAAAGAATAAAGAGCATGAAATGAAACTAGATCCCATCAGCTTTCCAATTGGAAATCTTGTCCACACAAACAAGAAGATGACCCAATGGATTAAGGTGCATGTTCCACCCAACCATGTGACACCTGAAGACTCACCCCCCATGCTAGGAGATAGTAACAAGGATTCCTACACAAGACCATATACCTCTAGACATAGGCTAAAGCATAACTAAACTAAATCAAAAACAAACACCACAACACTTAACACAATGGTTACAATGCTTCTAGAGAACAATGATCATCTACGTAATACAACAAACTGACTCCTGGTTGACCTAGAGAGAATGTCACGCATCATTTTCTATGAGTTACCCTGGCTCAACCTTCCTAGGCTATCACACCCCCAACATGGGTTACCTTGGCTTGCCTCTACTAGCCATCGGACCCTCATACAACCTGTGCTTCTCATCTCATCTCAAGCCTTGATAAGTGCATGAGTCATGAGAGAGGTATTTATTTTCTTAACTAGTTTGAGAGGTTTTCATTAATTATTTTATGTTATCACTTACTTAAACCCTATGTGAGTTACCCCGGTGCCCCTTTGTGTGTCAGACCCCCATAAAGAGCCACTCTCCTATCGACAACATACCCAACAAAACCAATCACCAAGGTGTCAAAGTGCATACAAACTAGAAGAATAATCACTCCAACTCTAGGAGTCAACATATAACGAAACTCACTCCAAACACTTGGAGGCTACAAAACACATCCACCACTCCTTCCAAAGGAGGCACAAACCATCCCCATTCGTGGAAACCATGTGAAACAACAGGATACAACTATACGCATTACCCAAGAAAAACCAAAGGTTGACAACATTTTACGATAACCCACACAATTAACTAAAAGGCCCTATCTGGAAGACTTACATAAACAAGTGACTCAATTTCCCAACATAGAGAGTGAACGAAAACATCAGTTAGAAAGTGTTTCGGGGAACACCATAAACTAATGTTAGGATTTCCTAAATCCAAGCCAAGCAATGACATAGTACATGAAATAAATTAAATAATTCACATTATTTGTTCATACTCAAAGTAAATCAACTCGCATGGGCACATTAAGGAATTTAAAAACTAACAATTCAATTCCATTTGCTCAATCCTATATAATGATTAAAATCAATCTTTTTAAATAAAAACATTTATTATAAAGTCAATTTCAATTCAACTATGATAATGAAATAATCATTTTAAAGAAATTCCTATTTTAAATATTTAAATATCATTTAAATATATGCCTCTAAAAAAATAATATCATTTTTATATTCAAACTAATTTAAAACTAAATCCTTATTATTATATATATATATATATATATATATATATATATATATATATATATATATATTTATAATACATATATATTTAAATAATAATAATCAAATATTTATTTAAATTATAATATATTACATATATAATATATATATAAATATTATAATATATAATATATATATATTATATTATATATATTATATAAAATAATTTAAATAAATAATAAAAAATGAATTTAAAATAAATTTAAATTAAAAAAATGAATTTAAAAAAGAGAAAGCCCTAAATTAGGGCATGCAAGTTACCCTGCCTCCCTAGGGCGGCAGCCTGTGTGCCCTCACACAGTCCACCTCCCAGAGGGGGTGATGACCTATGTGAGGAACATAGCCCACCTCCCACAGGGGGTGGCAGCTTGTGTGGCACACAACTTGCCTCCCATAGGGGGTGGTGGCCTGTGTGCTTCACACAGTCTTCCTCCCATAGGGGCAGCGACCTGTGTGGCACACACAGTCACCTCCTCTTGGGCTAGGCAGCGGTGAGGATAGTTTCCCCACCCCTACAATTCATCAAAAAAAAATATTTTATTCTATAATTTTTTTTGTTTTCATAAGCACACAAAGAAAAAATAAAATTTCCTCTATGGCGAAATTTCTATTACCAAATAAATTAAAAATAGAGATTTTACCAGATGCATACAACTAAAAGAAAATATATATATATACAAAATTTTATAAAAATAAAATATAGCAAAATAATACTCAAGCATGATTTCATAGCTCAATTCCTAGATATCCCCAATTTTAACTACATAAATTTAAATGCTTTTCTTTTGTTTCCTCTTTCATTTTCTATTGTTTAACTCAGAATTTTTCAGCTGAAAGAGATTGTTTTCCTTCAAGAAATCTAAATGCTTTTCAGATTTTGACAAGGTTTTTTCAAAATGATTTCCAAGCAAGTTTTCAAATTTGAAAAAAAAAACAATTTTCTAAAAAAATAAACAAATGGAACCTAAAATCTGAAGCTTGAAGGAGAGTTTGAAGAAGATGGTTTAGCTTCCCTGGAAGAAGATTTTCCAAAGCTTCTTCCAAATCCTCACCCAAAATCCAAAGTGCATCCCCAAATCATGAAGAACTCCCTCTCTTTTCTCTTCTTTTCAATCTTTTTTCTTTCCCCAATTGAAAATTGAATCCTTCAAAAAATGAAATTTTGTTTGTTCTCATAGAGTTTCCCCAAATTTAGTCAACCCTCTAAAATATCCCATTCACCATAGTTATGGCAATTTGGAGATATTTTATTTTTATTTTTTTTAAAAATTAAAACAAAGTTGTTTTCAAAAAGAATTTTTCATATATTTTAAAAATCTCTTTTCAACAAAAAAGAGGTATTTAAAACTTTTTAAAAAGAGAATTCTTTTACATATAATTTTCAAAGAGTGCAATTTAAATATTATTTCCATTTTTTCAATTTAAATTAGAATATCTATTAATTCCAAAACAAACAACTTAATTCAATTTATCACCATTAATTTAATTAGTCAATAAAATAAATCTAATCCAAGATTATATTATTTTATTAATTAAATTAAATTAATCAATAAATAACTACATTTCCAACATTACAACCAAATAAATTTAATCAATAATTTAACCACCCAAGCCATTTATTTACCTTTTCCACTTACAATTAAATAAAATCAGGGAGATATGAACAACAAAGAAGCAACTTAACTCGACTAAAACCTGATGACACACTAGGGTGATGACTTGGCACGAAAAACCAAGCTACTATCTCCCAATCAAATACCGTTGGCCAATGGACATGCTCAAACTTGTGAAATCAGGTGGGGTCGATGTCCTGTAACTATCAACTTGTGAACAAAGAGTATATCGAACATGCATATACACATAAAATGATCAAACACACTATGAAGAGGAAATCTAAGAATAGTAGGGCACTCGCAAGTGAGTGATACAATCACGTCCCCTTCACCAATATAGACTTTCTAAGTGATGAGTCTAACATTAATAAAATAATAAAAAGCATAAAGCATCATTAATTCAAATATTTACTAAGTTAATCTAAAACATGCCATTATGATCTAATATCAGAGTAAAATTCCATCACATCAAAATATAACATTCACATCGCTTTACAGTTTGCGATCAAATAGAACTAAGTTCCAAAGTCACAACATAAACAGAAACAACATAACAAAGAAGAACACTTCCGATCAAAAGAGCCAAAATGGAGGGGTGTTATAAGAAAAATATACATAGGCCAAGGAAATTGGGAAAAGGTGAATTGCAATGCCCTGTCACACAACCCTAGAGGAAGTTGCAATTAACTACTCAAACACACAATATTTTTTTTTGTTTAATTACAAATAACATGCAAGTTCACTACCCATTTCCAAGAACCTCTAAGGTTAAACGAGACTGAGATTACTTTAAAACCCAAACAAGAAACATGAATTGAAACCATAGCATTTAATTACTTAAAGAATTAAGAAACACATACATTCCATACATGATAAATTACATCAAAGAATAAGAGATACCACATGATTTCAAATAATGATAATTTAATAATAAGATTACAACTCTCATTCCCCGAATGAGGTAAATCCAATAAGCATGGTTACATAATATGTCTTCCACCTCGATAACAAATGAGGGGTAATAAATTACAAGTTTCAACTGAAATTAATAAATCATGAAATGAAACTAGATCCCACGAGCTCTCCAAATGGAAATCTCATCCATACGAACAAGAAGAAAACCCAACGGAGTAAGGTGCACATTCCACCCAACCAAGTGATACCTAGAGGCTCACTCCCCGTGCTAGGAGATAGTAACAAGGATTCCTAGACAAGATCATCTACCTCTAGACGCAGACTAATACATAATTGAATTGAAACAAATACAAATACAACATCACTTAACACAATGGTTACGATGCTTCTAGAGTTACATAATCAATTGCATAACTAATACAAACATACTGCTAACTTAGGATAAGTGCCATCACAATGCTACATGGGATATTCTGTAAGTCTTCCTAGGTCCCGACCCCCATCACGAGATATGCTGGAAACCTCTAACGACTCCCAACCCCTCATGCAAACCAATGCAAAATCGGTTATCTCTCATTAAAAAAAGATAATGATCTTGCCATTCTAGGCCTTCTCGTCCCATCCCAAGTCTATTCAAGCCCTTGCCTCCATGAGAGAGGAAAAATTAATCTTATTAAGTGTTTGATACTACCTATTCCTCTAATCAATTTATTTACATTATCACTGGATTAACTAACTTACAATGAGTTACCCTGGCACCACTTTTTGTGCTGGCCCTCATTGCAAGCCACTCCTCTAAGACAGCATGTGGAATAACTCCACAACCCAAGGGTACACAAGAGCGACCTAAGGATATTAAATTCCTATCCACGACATAAAGCCAACACATCTTGTTCATGATAACCGGGTATATAACTAGATCCATTAAGACACACTACCCAAGGAAATTTAAGGGTTGATAAACAGATTATGACAACCCACACAATTAAATAAAAACCCCTTCTGGAAGAGTTACATAAACAAAGAACTTCATTTTCCCAACATCCAGAAAGAGAGAAATCACATAATGAAAGGACAATTTTGACAATTTATTAATCTACTTAGGATTTCCTAAATCCAATTAACTCAATTAAAATTACTTGCAAATACTCAAAAGTAAATAAAATTACATCTGCAACATTGATGAATTTAAAACTAATAATTTAATTCCATTTTCCTCAATTTATACATAATAATCAAAATCAAATTTTAAATAAAATCATTTTGTTATAAAATCAATTTTTTGCATCTATTATAATGAAATAACCATCTTAGGATCAATATATTTAAATATATAAATATTATTTAAATATATATATTTCTAAAATAAATTTAAATTCTAATTCACAAATATTTGCAATTATTTAAAATATATAATATATATTATATAAAAAATATAAAAAAATATTATATATAATATATATATTATATATATTAAATAAATGATAATAAAAACATAATAAATATATATATATAAATATATATTTATAATACATTTATTATATATATAATAATTAAATATTATATATACATATAATATTAAAAGAAAAAACAAAGTTTAAATAAAGTCAAAACCCCCAAAGGGAGGAGGACGCAGCCTATGGCTGTGCCCAGCCTCCCCTATGGAGGTGGCGCTGCCACAACAATGCCCTCCACTGGGGGCGGTTGTGTGCAGCCATGACTGCCCCCTCCAAAGTCCAAAAACTTTAGTTTTTTAATTAGATTTTTTTTAAATAAACAAAGTAAATTCCTCTACTTGCCAAGAACATAAAAAAAAAATGATTTTTTTTTTTTTGGGTAATTTAATTTTTAAAAGAAAATTTCCCAGCATATAACTTTATATATATATATATATATATATAACATATATATCTACATATATATAACTGGGTGATCCCATAATAGTTGTTTACAATTTTTGGCCAAACTGGCCACTGAAATTATTATTTTTAACTAAATCTTCACATTCGGGCACCTATAGCAGCTAAACTGTGAGGAATTTGAAGATGGTGCAAACTAGAGTCTCATCAAATTTTGTCTGTAGATTCTAAAAATATTTTTTTCAAAATTTTGGAATCAAATTGTACTTCTTTTCCATCTCCCACGAAAATAGATTTCTTTAGAAAACAACATTTTTAAAAGTGACTATAATCGTGATAATGCATAACTTTTTCCATGAAGGATAAAATTCTAATTTTTCAAATTTAGATTTTTAACTCTAATATCTAGTGCTTCCACTTAGTTAGATAGTTTTTTATTGAATATTTTTCCTTAATCAAGTTTTGAAGTCAAACAAATTACAATTTAGACACAAATGACTATATAACTGCGAACTTTTTTTATATATCAAAATTTAATATTTTTTTTTGTTGGATCAAGGACTTCAATATCTGGTGCACTCATATTTTTCAAATTTTTTTGATAATTCTATTTTTCCACATGTGAAGAACAAAGAAATTCATTTTCGATGAAAAACCTATGTTTAATAAAACATAAAAAACAAATACATAACAAAACCAAAACATATTAAAATTATATTCATTGGATAGCTTGTTCTGAGGAATACCATAATCATTTGAAATAAATTTTAAATGAATTCATTTGATCCCCAAAATCTAAATCAAAAGTGATTTTTTATCAGCATTTTGATAGGTGTAAAGGAGATGCATTTATAGGTATGGTTTAAAACTAGCGAGGTTCTATCCAAGGGGGTTTGATCTAAGGTGATTTGATCAAACCCTCTTCAATTGGAATCCTTAAAGTGGAACTTTTTAAGGCTTAAATCATTATATTTTCTAAAAATATGTGATTTCAGCTAAAATTCGTTCCTCTCAAGAATTGTAAACCACTATTATGACAGAAGAAGAATTCTTTTGGTACAATTTCATGATATCAAATTTTGGAAATTCCTAAATTCAAACAAAGATGTTTTTTCAAATTTCATTTTGTGTCCTTTTTAATTTTCTATTGTTACACTTGAAAATTTTTGTTGTAAGTTTTTGTTTTTCTACAAAAATCTAAATTTCTTCCATGATTCAACAGGGTTTTTAAATTTTTTTCCAAACAAGTTTTCCAATATTGAAGATCCTAAATTACAAAACAATAAAAAAACAAAACAAGAAAGAACCTGTTGGAAACTGGAAGAAGAAGAGATATGGTGTTGAGCTACAATTTCCAATTTGCCAAAATTCCTCCAAAGACTTCACTTCAAATCCAAAATGCATCTCCAAAACAAGAAAGCCTTCATTTCTTTTTTTAATAGATTTTTTTTTCTCCAAAATGAAATATCTCCACTCTCATCAATTTTTCCCAAATTTAGTCAACTTTTTCAAAATATCCCATCCACCATAGTTATTTCTCCTATAAGGCCCCACTTTGCATGTGATTAGTAAAGCCCTAATATGTTTTATGTGATCCTAAATAGATGGTAAGATGTATTATGGATGACAAATAGTGTGATTATTTGATAATATTCTTGCTTATACTACCATGAATGTAAGACCCCATTTCGTATTCCCTATTTTATTTCAATCGAACAAGTAGTTAGATGATACTTATGATGGAATGAATGATAAAAATATTTTTAGGATTCATGGGCATTAACCTTTATTTAATTACGATAGATGCACATGTGAGTTTTTGGATATAACTTAGAAGTGTTGGGTTATTTGCAATATTAAATTTTGGTAAATGGTTCATTGTTAATGTTATAGGAGTTTAAAATGAATTACTAAGGTGGTAAACAAAATGATGGAGTGACTATCTCATTGACTATATTCTTGTATTAGAGTAAGTGTGTATTTCCTTTGATTATAATGAAAATTGAATCATTAGGTTCATATATTAATGAGTAAATAGTTCATGAGTGAAAATTATGTGAATTGGATTAGCTAATAATATGTAGAGATATATGATCTAATCATGTTGACCTTGGTAATGTGCAGGAATCAAATATGCAAATAGGAGGATAGATAAATGTTGGAATCAAATCAAATACATCTTTGGGAAGTCCTAAGTGTACCCCTGTTTGGCTTAGAAGGGTTTGAAGTTTTATTATTGGCTGGGTGATTGAGTAGAATCCAATTGTAGGACATGTGATGCGAGTTGGAACCCCTGGTTAAGATCAAAATTCGTATGGATTTTGTGTGGGTTTTTAAAAGGGATTATTGAATCAATTTCCTTGGTTTTTGAACAAGAATTGACCCCTAGGACCTATACCTATGGGTTTGGAACCTTTTTGACACATGTGAACTTGTCCTTGGAGTGTGAAAGACCCCTCAAAAGTCCACATTCATGAATGTGACAAATTCAAAAAGTGTTGGGGCTTGGGAAGAGTGACTTGTCACTCTCAACCTTCTACTTCCCAAAAGTTCTTGGAATTGGCACAAGACTCAAACATGTGTGAGAACTTGTGGGAAAGAGTGTAGGTTTGGAGGATCCCTATATATCTCAAGAAGATGGAAGATTTGGGCATTGCCCACTTCTCCTCTTGGAGAACTTGAGTGAAGATGGTAGAAAGAATGAGAAAAAAAAAGGAGTCCATCTCTTTGGCAAGATATTGATGAAAATGGCTTGGTTTGGAGAGCAAAGATGGATACAAGATTTTAGCCCTCCACCTAAAAGAAAAAGATAAGTTCTTCCTTTTCCATTTGCCCTTGTTTCTTGGTAGTAAGGAGTTGACCTATTATATAGATCATGCTTGAAAACATAAAGTAGAGGATGTAGATACATGTAAGTTGTGCTATGTTAGTTGTATGCCTTTGTAAAAATGAGAAAAGACTCCACTGATCATGTGGGGCTAAAATGATTCCTTGCTCGGGGGTATGGCTAGAGCCCATGAGGCTCCATGATGCCATTATGGTAGGGTGGAGAGAAATCCTGGTTTAATTGTGTTTCATAAACTTAGTGGTAATATAGAAAGTTGGGGATAGTCGTAACATGAGAGAAAAAGTTTGTATTTGTGCATAAGAAAATAAAAATAAAAAAATGATGTTTATACTTTCAATATGTTAAATTATAACTTTGGAAGTTTAGGGAATGAATTTGATTCCCCCCCCCCCAAAGACTATTTGGTAAAGTATATTGTAAAGGGAGGTTAAAAATTGTAAAGTATGCTTGAAGTCTTCTTGTATTTATACATTTAGTATGGGTAAAAGTAATAAAAATGAATTATGTTTTAGTTCTTTTCCAAGTACATGCTTGCAAGTGTGCTACTGATAAATTTTCTAGTACTACTGTAGTGATAAAATGTGAATATGTCAAATAAGTTACACATGTATTATAATTTTTTTTATTGAAGATACCAGTATAAATACACTATACAAATTTAAGGTGTGTGCATTTAAATAAGAGAGAAATATGTATAATGGATACGACAAACTTAAATAGGTAGTTGAATCATAATATATACACTATGATGATACATTGAAAACCACTCTATTAAAAAATGAGTTAGTTAACCTTGTCTCTCAAAGATTTAGAGAAAAAATTTCTTATACAACACAGAGTAAACTAGAGTGAAACAAATGCTAGCCCTACGCTGTAATATATATATACATATATATATATATATATAGCAGCAAGAATTAAGGATAACAACAAAGCATTCATGGCAGGTTTGTGCAAGCTTTTCTCTTGCTCTAAAGTCAAGATTTTGTAGGGAATAGTCCACTCACTTCCATCCATGTCATTTATCATATCTCTGTATTTTTGAATGCTAGTCATTTCTAGCGCCACCACATCCTTTCATATGTTATTTGTTTTAGTGCACATCAAGTAAGATGTATAAATTACATTGACATTATCCTATATTCTCATTGGCGCCACATAGGGTCTTCAATGTACTCCATTGCTCATTACAGGAAAAGGCAATAAAACAAAGTAAATCCAGTTCTAACATGCCATGCATCTCTAGGATTAAGAAATGAAGAAATATAGGAGAAAATTGCTAATGAAAGGAGTTATTCTGGACACAATACCTAATACTTATTTATATTATCCACATGAAACATACATGATATCAGACCATCTCGTAGCTATTTGAGCTCTGCCTAGATAAATTATAATAGATGCTTTAGTCACCTTCATGGGTGGTCAGGGAGTCATTTCTTGTCAAGTAAGATACTCCCTATCTCTGCAAGTGTCAGTCACACCTCCCATCTAATTGAAAAAGGAGACCTACTTAGTTTGAATCAATGTGGCATAAATGAGCTTGAACTTTAAAAAAAATAAAATAATAATAATATCACCTCTCTTTTCTATTCTGATTCTTATGATGATGACCATTCCACCAAACTTTGCCATAGGTAGCTCGAATTAGGGGTTAGTACCAGTCAGGTTCTAGATGGATAGTAATATTTATGAGGAGCACAACAGATGAGGAGAAAATAAATAAATAAATAATGGCACACTGATCTTTTATTTTCAGGATCATCACAGTCTCCTTTCCCTATGGGACATAGTTGAAGGCTACAATTGATATGACAACACTAGATTGAGTCTATTAGCCACACAAATTTCTAGATGCTAATTAAAGCAGTTTCAAATTCATTTGTTTCCATGTCCAGATACAAGAATCCCCTTTTAGTGGTGCTTAGATTAACCCCTATGCTCGTTACATGTCTGTGCATTTAAAACATATTTCAGGCTAATCACAACAACCCCGTATGATCGTAATCTACAGATCAAGGTGAGTGGTGCTAGTCTACTTGGGCATATTAATGGCTGTTAGAGTCCTTCTCTTAACCACCATTGAATGGTTTAAGTTTGATCAAGCGTGGTGCAAAGAAAGACTTATTTTATGCCTATAAAGTGATGAAACTACCTGGCATCTAGATATCTCATGCCTTCCTACACAGCTAGCATGCTTTAGAAAAGATATATATGTATGATTATTTGAATCGATGTAATAAATGAATAAGTAGTCAGGCCCTACTGTGGTAGTGTATAACTTTGAGTACAATGCATGTCAGAACCATTGCTTTAAGTCCTCTTGTGCAAAGTATGGGAAACAACATTTAACTTGCAAGAGTAATAATCAAGTCACATTTATTATTTCTTGCCATTCATGGTATTTTGTTGTAACGGGTGGCTACCTTATATCATGGGGGTCAAAAGAGTAAGTAGATTACTCATATTTTAATGTTTCAAAATTTTCCTCATAAATTATTGTTTAACAGTAAGCATAGGCAGATCATAAGGTTTAGGTAAATAATGACAATAATGTTATTTATAATAGCAGTTATAATATTAATACACGTATATTAATGGAAACAATATCAACCAAATGAATAACATTAACATCTAGCTCAAAGCTATTGTCTTATCTGCAATGAAATAATAATAAATACATTAATTTGGAAGCATTGAGGTAGTTACCTAGAGCTTACAGCCGTGATTGAATTATCAATAAAATCGGGTAATAATAAATTAACTCACTAACAATTAGAATTTCAAATGGTAAATTAAAAGTAGTCTCCAAATTTCATTCGTATTTACAGTTAAAAAATATGAGGGATACATTTCCATAATTTTAAAGAGAGCTGCTAATAAATTATGTTTTTATATAAGGAAGAGAGAAAACATATTCCCAAGACTCAAATCAATTAAAAACCATCAATGATTAAAATTGACAAGAGAAAAGGTTAACATTATCAGTAAGTTACCATCATTTTTTACCAGCTATTATGATTCACGCTGATATTAATTTTGTTCACAAATAAAAAAAATAAAAATTACTACTGCTTATTTTTACTATGCACTCTACAATTAATTGGTTGGGAATTGATAATATCTAAAATAAACATTAATATTATTAAATTTTAATATATTAAATATTAGCTATAAATAAAGACAATATTGATATTAATATTAAGAGAAGGCAATAAGTGCTAATGGCAATATCTATAGGTCTTTGGTTCAAATGTTGAGTGGGTTTTCTACGTAGCTTTGTTTGGTGTATAAATGTTTTTAACATTTTAAAAACACACTGTTACTAATAAAGTGCTGCATAAGACATCCATTTACTTCCTCAGTATTGATAAAAGAATTAAGGATAAATAAATAAAAGGGCAGGGCCCCTTTAAAAGTAGCATGGGTTATTAAATAGAAGTCTCACTCAAGTTTCTTTTTCTAAAGAAAAGAGGAAGATAAAATAAAATAAGAAGTGTGAATAATTATTTTAATAAATAGCTAAAAGGTTGAACTAATTATGGATATGGCATAAATTTAAAAATGTATATTAGTAATTTGTTGATTGTAACAAAGTGAGTATTTATTATATAGATATAATGGATATAGGACATTTAAATAAATAATATTTTATGAATTGATTATTATCTTGTAAATAAGAAATTTAAAATTATGTATAAATTATATAAATTTTTTTTTTTTTATTTTTTTTATGTGATGATTATATTTAAGTTTCCAAGAAAGTATAAAATTTGTCTCATGTGTATAGTACGATTTCACGGTTGAAGGGTAGGGATAATTATAGTGTAATTACGTCATTGTTCAAAAAAATAATGTCATGTTTTTGTCCTTTCGTCAAAATTTCAACATTACAAAGTAACTTCTTGTAGGTATTCAATTCATGCTCATATTAGGGTTATGCCTCAAGCCTTATAATGTTACCTAGCTTAATTATTGTCTTTAAAAAAAAATTGGTTGTGTTTTCGAGTGAATATTTATGGGCATGACATCTCCCTCTATGCATTTTGAAGATATTTTATTTTATTTATTTTTTAAAAAAATTAAAACCAACATTTCTTTTCAACAAGAATTTAAAACTTTTAATAATTTATTTTCAAAAAGAATTTGAAACTTTTAATAATTTATTTTCAAAAGAAATTACAACTTTTAAAATTTCCTTTTCCAAAAATAGTTTAACACTTTTAATTTCATGCACTTTTTCAAAACAACATGAACCATTTAATTTACTCACTCCACAAATACGTTAAATTAATCAATTCAACACAATTAATTTAATTAATCAATAAAATAAATCTAATCCAAGATTACATTATTTTATGAATTAAATTAAATTAATTAATAAATTAAATAACATTTCTAACATTATAACTAGATTTATTTAATAAACAACTTAAATACATAAAGCCATTTATTTGCCTTTCCCAACATGCAATTAAATAAAAATCAAGGAGGGATGAACAACATTAAAACAACTTAACCCGTCTACAACCCGACAACACACTATGACTAGGGTGGTGACTTGGCATGAAAAACCTAGCTACTATCTCCCAATTGAATACGGTTGGCCAATGGACACACTAAAACCTATGAAACTAGGTGATGTCGATGTCCTGTACCTATCAACCTGCGAACAAAGAGTATATCTAACATGCATATATATAACATAATAAAACACACTGTGAAGAGGAAATCTCAGAATCGTAGGATGCTCACAAGCGGGTGGTGTAATCCCATCCCCTTCACCAATACAATATTACTAACTGACGAATCTAACATCCATAATATAATGAAAAGCATAAATCATCATTAATTCAAATATATGCTAAGCTAATACAACGCATGCCATAATGATATCATCAGAGTAAAATACGATCACATCATTTAATATAACATTCACATCGCTTTACAGTTTGTAATCAAATAGTAACCAAGTACCAAAGTCAAAGTATTAACAGAAACAAAGCATAACAAAGAAGAACATTGTCCAGTCAAAAGAGCCAAAATGGAGGGGTGCTACACGAATGGTTCCTTTTCACATCCTATTTATAGATTTGAGTTTGCATCATATTCCTACTTACCAAAAATTATATCACCGTCTAGACAAGGTGTGACAGGGATTCTATGTAATAGTTGGCTTGTCAATTCAAAATTGATTCTACATTATTTGCCACAAAATATTGTAGAAAAAATAGGGAAACTATTAAACAAATAAAAACACTTAAGAATTAGAAGCAATGCCACAGATTCCCGGGTGATGAATGTATATATCTATATATATATATATATGTAATATAAATATATATACATGTGTATGTATATGTATATATGCATAAAATATATGTATCTATGTTATACTAATAGATATGTTACAATTTCCCTATTTCTCTATAATACTGAATGCCAGATAATGCACCTCCTGTTATACAATTACTCTATTTGTCAGTAGACTAAAAATAATATGAGCACCATACTAAAATCAAAATCATGGGAGCTCAATGAATGTGTTGCAAATATTATATATATACAAACAGAGGAATAAATTACGTTCATATTTGCAAAAAAAAAGTCTTAGATAAGATGCAACCATACCTTTTGGGTGCAACTAGATGTAGTATAAACATAACAAAAGACCACAAGCTCTCCATCCTGCCATATCAAGTCATCCAGGCTCAGGGGCTCTCACCAAACCCCCAAGCAAGAACATATAACCTAAAAAAATTCTTTAGTTGAAAGCAATGTTATACATTTTTAAAAATATATATAGTTGTATTATTTATAACAAACAGTTTGACATGTAGTCATGAAATAATAGATGACACAATATTAAAATAAAAAGCATGAGAACTCAATGAATGTTCAAACAAATATATGAAAACATAGGAATGAATTATTTTCATATTTATAAAACAAAAGTCTTAGATAAGATGTAGGCATACCTTTTGTGTGTAGCTAGATGTTCTATGAACAAAAGAAAAGAAGGCCTACTCTATGCCTTGCCATATTGGGTGATGCAGGCTCATGGCCTATCACCATATGCCCAAGCAAGAACATACATTTCCCACCACTATGATGAATGGTGAAGCCAATGTTTGGGCACCTAAGTTTGTTGTTTTTGGATATTTGGTTGTGTTTGATTTTTTTCATGAAAAAACAAAAACTCAATCAAATATCTAGAAATAAAAAATCCTAAGCATTATAGATTGTAGAAATCTAATAGCATTAACCTAGAAATTTTCTTTAGTTTAAATTAGTGCTATACATTTGTTAAAATATATATTATTGTACAAATTACGATAGAGAATTTGACATGTATTCATGAAATAAGAGATAGAATAGATGACATATAGCCTTACCTTCTATATAAATAGAACATAGTTGCAACTTGTACACCATGACAACCATGTGATCACAAAGCTATTTAGTATTTTGGAGATGTGCAATTATAGTTCAAATATGTTTGGAATCTAAAATGGTTTCAATCAAATATAGTTAGTCAAAAGGAAAATTTGAAGTTTAGTGCGGTGAACATGTGTAATTGGTAGACAATATCTAAATTAGAAAATATAAATAGTTGTATAGTTTATAAAAAAATGTATGTAATGCATCTATAATAGAAGAGATCACATAAAGAAGATCCAGGTATATGTCATGTAGAGAGTAGGACAAGCTCAATGAATGTATATATATATATATATACATATATATATATATATATTGCAAACATAGGAATAAGTTATGTTCATATTTGCAAAACACAAGCCTTAGCATCCCATAGTGAACATTAAAAATCAAACACACAATAAAGAAAACTTAAAAACATGGAGAATAGAAGAGGTGAACTACAATAATGAACAATTTACTATGAGCAAGTGGATATTGATACAACATAGGAAATATATGTAACAGTTGGCTTGTTAATTCAAAATTCAAACTACATTATTTGCCACTAAATATTGTAGAAAAAAATTAGAAGTTGTAAAAGAACTATTGTTTTTAAGTTTCAAAATTTTGGAATTTTATAGATTGGTATAATGTACAAACATGACCTTCACCTGTACCTTTGCATTTCTTTCAATTATTTTTGATCTATGTATGTGTTATTTGGTTTGGTAACAAACTATTCTTCATGATATTGTTCTTTTCAGTTCCCCGTAAAAAAATGTTCGTAATTGTAATTTTCCTTTGCTATACTCCATATTTTAAAGTTGTGTTTAATGTGTTTTTTTGTCTATAATATTTAGTAGCAAATTAGTCTTATTATAATACCTCTTATACAATTCTCTATTTGTCTTCAACATTTTCCACTAAAGCACATAACTTGAATCTTGTATCAATATGTTTCAAATTTGTTAGGTGTGTATAAATTTAAAGATATTGGAAAGGTTTTGCTTTCATAAAACATTTAGAATCACATCATATAATTGTTGTCATAACCTAAAGAAAATAGGTATCATCATAAAGGAAAAGGTTTAAATAGCTCAATTAGGAAGCTGAAAAGGTAGCTCTACAAGCATGGAAAATGCATTTGACACTATACAATATGTTGTGGATATGTATGAGCCAATGTATGTCATTGATAGGGAAAACCACAAAACTCATGCTCATTGTCCTCCTTGCCATATTGACATCATGAAGTCTCATGGGCTCTAGTCAAACCTCCGAGCAAGAAAAGTATGCAAGGCACACAAAAAAATTCAATGGAACCATATTATATATCACAAGATGGTGAAACATGGGAAATTGTGTTGTTTTCATACATGATGTCTTATATTGCACTACTTATTTCCATGTAACAACTTTAAAAAGATGGATTTCTTGATAAAGAGCTGCCTAAAATAGATGTATACATAACATGTAATTGACATGATGACCATGTGGGAAATATGATGTATGCACACCAAAGCACTCCTACGCTGCAGAACATGCATTCAAAAATGTAATAAAATCCATGGCAAACAACATAACTTATGATTTCTTGGAAAATTCCCTCAATTTTAAAGTCATAACAAATGCCACAAGTTTTCTAACATTTCCATCCACCCTATGTAGGCCAAAATAGCTGCTTTTTTTTTTCATCCCCATGATTTTAAGTGAAATATATACTTGGAAAATATCTATCCAATGAACTACATATCCCATGATTACAATTATGAAAATTTCCACCTAGAAATGTAACATGCTCATCAACAAAGAATAATTAAAATATACATATCTAGCCAGACCCCTGAGCAGGAAAAGTATGCAAGATCCATCAGAAATTTAATGGAGCCATGTCATATATCATGCAATCGAAAAATAGAATTTTTTTTACTATTTATGTATATAGTTTCTTATATTGCACTATTTTTTTTCATGTAAGAACATTAAAAAGATGGATATGTTGATAAAGAACTTCCTATAAGTGATGTTTTCCATAAGCTGAAAAGATAATTGTAGAGTCATGATTAAATGTAATGTGTAGAAGAGACTTTGTTTATTTTGCTCTAGTGCATGTAAGGATTCATGCATGCATATATATATGGGTATGTGAAGGAAAATGATGGGCCAAAAAGTGGTGATATGATGGGTATGTAGGGGTAGTGTATTGACGCATTCTGCAATTCCAAAATTATCAAAATGAAAAAGTTGGCTTTTAGAGGATATTATCACTTTTCCACCAATATAAATCTGTTCTTACTTGATAAATAAAGAATTTGTTATTCATTTTCTATTTGAATTATGACTAAATTCCTAATTGATAGGCTAAATTGAAAAAACATTTATAGCTTTCAAACTATATACTACATTTTTGAATCCGGCAAACATGCGCTTACATCTTCTATGCTTTGCATACTATAGGATTAAAGAAAGAAAATTTGAAATTTCACAGAAGTTTTGACCAAGTTATGGTCCGACAAACAAGTTTTATTTTAAAATTTGTATTAAAAATCATAATTAATTATTTACTTGGAAAAAAAAAATTACGAAAACATGCACTACCTGACATGAATCCTCTACTTATACCTAAAACTCCAAAAAGATTATCATTTTATTGTGGTTAGGTGGTAAGAAAAACACCTCCATTTCTTATTTTTTTCCAAAATGGCATCATTTGACATTGAAATTTTATTTTTTTTTACCAAATAGATTTTTAAAAAAATAAAGTCAAACCTAGTCAAGAACCGTCAATTTACTACATTCTATTCTACATATTTTGAAATAACATATGATAATTTATTCAAATTTTACCGCAAGTTTCCAACTCCGATTTTTCTCAATTCTATTCTATATAACAAAGATTTCAGCGATGATCCTACACATACCCATATATATATATATATATGTAACGCCCCACCACACAACCCTAGGGGAAATTGCAATTAACTACTCAATGCAATAATTTTTTTTTTATTTAAGTACAATTAACATGAAGTTCACTACCCATTGCCAACAACCCCTAAGGTTACGAGACTGAGTTTAAGGTGCACGTTCCACCCAACCATGTGATACCAAAAGGCTCACCCCCCATGCTAGGAGATAGTAACAAGGATTCCTAGGCAAGACCATCTACCTCTAGAAATAGGCTACTTAAAATTGAATTGAATTAAATACAAGTACAAAATCACATAACACAATGGTTACAATGCTTCCAGAGTTAAATAAAAATTGCATCACTATTATAGACATACTGCTGAATTAAGAGAAGTGTCATCATAATGTCACATGGGTTATCTTGGTAAGTCTTCCTAGGTCCCGACCCCCATCTCGGGATATCTTGGAAACCTCTAACGACTCCTGGCCCCTCATGCAAACCAATGTGGAATCAGTTATCTCTCGTAGAGACAAGATAATGATCTTTTCATTCCCGACCTTCTCGTCTCATCCCAAGTCTATACAAGCCCTTGTGTCCATGAGCGAGTAAAAATTAATCTTGTTAATTTTTTGATGGAACCTAACCTCTAATAAGTTTATTTACGTTATCACTTAATTAACTAACTTACAAAGAG
>VDFB02030027.1:0-54361 GCA_007258455.2 Sequoia sempervirens | reverse complement strand
GAACTCTCCTTCCTTTTTTTCTCATAGCCAAATTTTTTAAATAAATTTAAAGTATTTCCTATTTTTTTTCCCTAAATTTAATAAATACCCTAAAATATCCTGTATCCACCATAGTTATCTAAATTTGAGATATTTGATTTTCTTTCTTTTAAATTTAAAACCCAAAATTTCTTTCAATATGACTTTTATTTTATTATTTCATTTTTCTAAATTTCTATTTCAAAAGAATTTAATTGCTTTTTTACATTTTCATTTCAAAGAATTTCATACATTTAAAATTTCTTTTCACAAAAAGAATTTAAAAGTTTTAATTTTTTTTTCTTTTCAAAAAGAATCTAACACTTTTAATTCCAAGATGGATAACTTAATTCAATTACTCACAATTAATTTAATTAATCAATAAAATAAATATAATCCAAGATTATATTATTTTATCAATTAAATTAAATCAATTAATAAAATAACTAACATTTCTAATATTACAACCAGATATATTTAATCATCAATTTAACTACACAAGCCATTTATTTAACTTTAAAATTTAAAATTAAATAAAAACCAAGGTGAAAAGGGAAACATTAACACAACTAAACCTGACTACAATCTGACAACACACTATGACTAGTGTGATGACTTGGCACGGAAAACCTGGCTACTATATCCCAATCGAATACCGTTGGTCACTAGACATGCTCAAACTTATAAAATTAGGTGGAGTCGATGTCCTATACTTGTCAACCTGTGAACAAAGAGTATATCAAAAATGAATATATATGATATAATAAAACACAACGTGAAGAGAAAATCTCAGAATCGTAGGTCGCTCGCAAAAGAGTGATACAATCCCATCCCCTTCACCATTATAGAATTTCTAACTAACGAGTCTAACATCAATAATACACTCAAAATCATAAAACATCATTAATTAAATATCTACTAAGCTAATTCAAAATAGGCCATAATGATAACATCGGAGTAAATTCCATCACATTAAAATATAACATACACATCGCTTAACAGTTTGTGATCAAATAGAACTAAGTACCATAGTCAAAGTACTAGTAGAACAAAGCATAACAAGAAAACACTATATGATCAAAGAGCCAAAATGGAGGGGTGCTACAATATACACACACATATGTATATATATATATATATGTATGTATATATGTATATGTATGTATGTATATGTAAATATACATATATAGTGGTACTAGTTTGATAGCACACTATTCTAAAAATCATCAGGTTCGGGTCCATGGTTGGTTCAATATGGGGACATTCTAAAAATTGATGACTTCAACTCCATTCTATCGTAGATTGAAGGGATTGAAAACTAGTGTTCTTCACAATCTCTAAGTCATTTTAAAAGGGTGTTTTGCAAAAAATGATTTATTTATTGTTTATGTTAAAAATGTTGTTGTTTGGAATCTATAAGTCATTGTACATTGGTGTTTGGAATTATGGGTTTGCATGGATAGAGAAATAACAGTTAAATCTTCTTTCTTTCATCAAAAAATATGGTTAGGGTTAGTAAGGGAAAGTATGCTCTGAAATGTGGCAAAAAATATACTCATTAGGTTGCCTTGTCAAAAGAGTCATTGTGGTGTTGGTTTGATACTAGAGTATTATAAAAATTATGCCTCAATCTCAGTTTCAAGTTTCCCATAACAAATTTTTCTTCATGATAATCTTTTCCCCAGTTCCGCATAGCAGACTCTTCATTATTCTAGGTTGCTTAAGAATCATAGGTAAATGAAAAATCATCAAAAAAACACAATAAACATATTCATACAAGAGAAGAAATGTACATGTAAGAGTTGAGCTGTCAATTGAAAATTTGAACTACATTCTTTCGCAGTGAACTCACAGTAAACAAAACTTGTGAATGTAATGGGTGGTAATAATCTATGCAAAATGGGTATAATGCCATAGAGTTGATTGGGAATTTGAGCTACATCGGTTGGTAATAAATATTATACACAAATAGAGGAGACTTTCCTGGGTATTTTTATGATGATGTGGAGCTTGCCTCTTGAACAAAGTATGTTGTTAAATGTACCTCATTGGTTGATAACAGTTGCAAAAAAATTATGAATTTAGAATTGACAACTTAACTATTACGTAGATAGGTTATTTTATATCTATATGTTTCATGATATTATTTGAAGGGCCCTACAACAAATTATTCTATTGTTCTTGTAAGAACGATTGTTATAAATTTTAAAAAAATTAAAAAAAAAATTGTGGTTATTTTGTTTGGATGGAACATGTTATGTGCCTTGTATCAATATGTTTCATCATACCCTTTTTCTCTCATTTGTTTCAAGTTCACAGTAATAAATTGTTCTTCATGATATTGATTTTTGTCGTTTCCTATAACAAACTATTCATTATTGTAGTTTCCTTGTTCCATGCTCCATATTGCAAAGTTGATTTATGATCATTTGTTATGTTGTTGTGGTTCCTAAGTATTTTCCTAATAGTTCTTTTAGAATTTACCTTTTTTTCTATAGTGTTTAGTGTCAAATAGTGTAGGTTGAATTTAGAATTGACAAGCTAACTCTTAGATAGATTGTCCATCTTATATCAATTAGGAAAACACGCAAGAGTCATAGGTAAATGACAGATGATACAAAAACACACAGACCAAAGAAATTCAAAGGATGCCAAAGGATTTTGTCCATTTGACATTTACATGTTTCTAGACACCTTAATGCAAAGGAAACTAGAAACAATTACAACCAATTTGAAATAGGTATAACACAAAGTGAATTTATACTTACGGTTGGATCGAGTTCTACGACCATTTACGAAGAATTTCAAATTGACAATTTACAATAGACTATTTTTTTTGAATGTCCATTGTATCTGTGTAGTATTATAAATTAAACAATATAGATATACAATAAAAGAGGTTCGCACCATATGTTCTAAATAGGAAGAGATAAAATGGAATATTTTGACTACATGCCATGTTGGTAAGGAATTGTCAACAAGGGATCTATTCGGGAAATTGAAAAGAGAGTTGTGGGAAGGATATGAAATGAAATTGATAGAGTAGAGTATGGTTTTTGTAGGCTAGCACTTTAGAGAATTTTTCTATCCATGTATATAACTAGCAAGAAATATATGGTGTTGGAAAGAAAAGGCTCTAAATGCACAGGAATTCTGCTCCCAACTATATTTGCATCATGGAGCCTCATGGGCTCTAGCACACAAGCCAACTCTTATGTATATACTACTTTTCTTTTTTAAATATGTTTCATGCGGGTTTCAATCATCTGTCATTTATCCCTAATTCATAAAGTGATTTCCTCATAGTTCTTTTACAATTTCTCTATATCTTGAAATATATTGATAAAAGACAAGTAATATGTGAAACAATTGGGTTGTCAATTCAAAATTCAAGCTACATTATTTGGCACTAAATATTATAGACAAATAGGGAAACTGTAAAAGAGATTTTTGTGTATTTAATATCTTTTTTTCTTTTGGCATCACAATGGTGCTAGTTTGATAGCAGACTATTGTAAAATTCATTTGCTCCACCCCTGTTTTATAGCAGATTGGAGGGTTTTAAAAATGTTGTGGTCCACAATGTGGTGGAGTTGGTGTCCTTGATACACGAAATCTAAAACATAAGTGTTTTCTTGCGGAAGTGTTAATTCATTTTGTCATTGTTTTATGATGGAAGCAAGGGTAGTAAATGCAGGTAGATGAGGTGTAATACCCCTCTAATCTATGGCTAGTAAGATAGCATTTGATTTTGATTTGGTATTCTAACTACTAAATGTTGTTATAATGAGATTAGACATTGATGATTAGTTATTATTTAGGATTACATGCTTATATGTTTATATATTGTTATCATTACTTATGTATGATTATGGATAGGAAAGGGATGATGTCGTAATAGTCATATTCAAGAGGCTTACGTTATCATGACTTCTTTCCTAATGATTAATGTTGATATTAGTATATAATATATGTAAATGCACATGTATTTTGACATGTAATTGAAAGTGATGCAGGCACTGAGTATCGACTCCGACTGGATCCAAAGGCCTGAGCATACTCATATCCCCAATGGTGGTTATTGGAGGTAGTCATAGGCCAATATCCCCTACCCTAGACCACTATACCCTGTTAGGGCAGTCTTTTTGTATTGTTGTCTTCTATCTGGTTACCTAACGATAACTTCTGAAGCACCCTTCTCCCTTATGTGACTTTCTTGCTTGTCTCATTGAGGTATTTGGTTTTGGTTTTGATTATTATTTCATATGTATTTTAATATTTCTTATTTTGTGATTTTTAGTAGTTGTTCCTTTTGGGGGAGCTTTAATGCATAATTTTATTTAAAAATGTTTTATTCCCTTTTAGTTGGTTTTTGGGAAAAATATAAAAAGAAAACAGAGCTTTTTTTTGGGCAGGACTTTTATTTTGAAAAGAGGAGATAAATTGCTATTTTGGATGGTGAAAGAAACCCTATGAATTTGGGTGATTGAGTGGGGAGATTGTGAAAGTTCTCTATGAAGAAGATTGTGGGCAGTAAATTGTTAAAACCAACACGCTAGCTCTTGTTTGTTGTTTGTTTTTGGAGCTTGACCATGCCTTCTCCATTGAGCATATTCTCTATTTTTTTTGGGGGGAAGTTTGAGGTGTTTTTTTTTTTCTTCTTTGATGCTTGGCTGGTAAATTTTCTTTCTAATTTGGGTTATTGTTGTCCCATGAAAAATTGAGGAAACTCCTTTATGTTTTGTTTTGTATTGTTTGGAATTAAATGTTCATTTGTTTTAATTGATTATTGCTGCCATGTGGGGATTTATGTGTGACTAAATTTTCATATTTCTAGCAAATCGAATTCGGTTTATGAGAGAAATTTGTTTTCCGATCTTTCTTATGTTTTTTGCCTTTTGCCCAATTTGTAAGAAAACTATGTTTTCTATTTCTACTCATTAACCTGTTGATAAAAATGAAAAATAAGGGTGGATATCATGTAGGGATGCCAATACCTCAATTGGGTTTTGGTAGATTTGAAATATGGGCAGTTTTAATTTTCTGTGTTTTTGCTTGCCTTAAGTGGAAAAGACGTTTTTTCTGTACAACACTTATTTTGGCCCTAAAATTAAAAAAATAAATAGGTGTATTTTGACTTGAAATTCCCAAATCCAAATTGGGTCAGGCTTAGATTCATAATCCGGGCACTTTAAATTTTTACATGTTTTTTATGCCTTCATTTCTTGCTGATTTACAACCATTAAATGTGTGTTTTCAGTAGTATTAATTGGGTGTCTTTAATTGGTTTCTTTGACATAAATTTGTGGCCTTTCCTTCATTTCATGTATTTTTTGGTTTCTTCATTTGGTTAAACAAGATGAGCATAGGTCTAGGTAATAGAGTGGTCATATGGAGTGGCTCTCTACGGGGCTGAGGCCCATAAGTGGCTGCCAAGGGAACTAGTAGCAGAGTTAGAGTAAACAAGTGATAACTAAATAAAATTAATGTGGTAAAACACTATTAAGACAATGATTCCTTGTGCATGGCCTTGAGCACTTGTGAAGGCTAAGGATGCACTCGAGAAGGCCTATCTATTTACGGGGCATGGATAAGGGCATGATTGAGTCTCCTCGTCCCTATGAGAGGCATACTTGATTCCATGTGGTGCCATCCCTTTGATCACGCATGATGAAACTTCATGTAATATGCACTATATTATCTAGCCCTTGGTAGACGTGACTAATACCTGTCATGATATTGGATGAGCATTTCTTGTGGTGACTTTGATTGTGTGCTTTGCCTTCCTTGTTGGCTTCGTAATTGATGTGAGTGTTGGCCTTACCTTTCCTTTTTCTTGACACCTCTATTTGGGCCTTGTGACTATCTCCAAGCATGGTGGGGTGGCCTCTTTTGAGTCCACATGGTAGGGAGGCATTACCACTGCCATTGGGGACCAATGTACAGGTTATTGGAGCACCGTTGGAGCCATCCCCTCTTCTGTATTTATCTTTCAGATGATGAATTGAATCATGTAAATGCTATTGTATCCAAACTTTTTCCTTATGCTCATTGTACTCACTTGAGAGTGAAATAAATCATAAATTTAATGAGAAGATATGTGATGATTATGTTTGGCTTTTAGGTTTCGGTGTTGGTATCAGAATCACATGTTCTATGATAATTCTTTTATGGATTCATTCTTAATTCATGTTAAATTAAAGCTCTAGATGTATTTTATTTCTTTTTGTGTCACGTGGTTAAGTTTATAGTGCATCACAACATGTTATTTTAATTTGTGTAGTTACTGCCTAAGTTTCGGAACAATGTTGTAAGTTCCAAAACAACATTGTTAAAGTTTTGGAGCAGCGTTGCAAGTTTCAAAGCAACGTTGTTAAGGTTCTAGAGCAGCACTGCAAGTTCTAGAGAAGCACTGTTAGGTTCAGGAGTAGTGTTGCAAGTTCCAGAGCAGCACTGTCAAGGTTCTGGAGTAGCGCTGTAAGTTCTGGAGCAGCATTGTAAGTTCCAGAGCAGTGCTGTCAAGGTTCTAGAGTAGCACTGATGGTTCTGGAGTAGCGCTATTAAGGTTCTGAAGCAACACTACTAAGGTTCTGAAGTGTCTTCCTAGGAGTTATCTTATTTTCTCCTGTCTAGTTTTTCTTTGGAGGGTAGATTGATTCTCTCCCTTGGGCTGCATTAGGCCATTCTTGGCCTCGTATATGGTCGTATTAATGTATTGGAAACTTCTTTTGTGTATATTAACCTTTTTATTTTTTAAAAAAATGTATCTTGCCATTTTTGGCTCTTAACCTTTGGGGTTGTGTAGCGGGATGTTACATCTGGTATCAGAGCCCATGTTCACACACTGGGAGCTATGACGTACTTGAGCCTTCTATGTTTTGCTATGTTTAGCATGTGTGGCATGAGTTTGTCATATTGTTTTCATAGTCTTGTTGATTAGCATTTATGCCATAGTATGGTGTATAGATCATCTTTATGATGATCTATTTTTTATGTGTTCCTTGTTCCCTTTAGAATACCCCTAAGGGCAGAGCCAGAGGAAGAGTTAGAGGTGGAAACTTTGTTGCAACACTAGGATCCCTGCTTACGGTTGAGACTTTCTTGGGTGTTGTGTGTGGTGGATGGCAACAAGTGTTGTTTCCCGCCCCCGACATGTCCTGTTGGGTGCTACCACAATAGTGGTTTACACTTTCTGGGAGATCTTGATTTTTGCTAAAATCACATATTTTTAGAAAATATAATGATTTAAGCCTTTAAAATTTTCATTTAGAGGATTCCAATTGAATATGGTTTCATCAAACCACCTTAGACCAAGCCCCTTAGATAGAACCCAGCTAGTTTTAAACCATACCTATAATGAAGTCTCCTTTACACCTATCAAAATGATGATAAAAAACCACTTTTGATTTACCTTTTGGGGGATCAAATGAATTCATTTAGAATTTATTTTTTATATGTAGTATTTATTATAAGCTTCCAAAAAAGTATAATTTTAAATCAATTTAATTTGATTATTATATTTTTTTTAATTTCTTATGAATGTAGGTTTTTCACTGAAAATCAAGCTTTCTATACTACACATGTGGAAAAGTAGAATGTTATAAATATATATATGAGTGCATTAGATATTGAAGTCCTTGTTCCAACAAAAAAAAAAAAATTGATTTCGATGTATATAAAAATAGTTATGCATTATACGGTCATGCTATGTCTAAATTGTAATTGGTTTGACTTCAAAACTTGATTAGAGAAACAATATTCAATAAAAACCTATCTAACCAAGTGGAAGCGCTAGATATTAGAGTTGAAAATATGAATTCAAAATAATTAGAATTTTATCCTTCATGAAAAAAAAGTTATGCATTATACGGTGAGCATCACTTTTAAAAAATGTTGTTTTATGAAAAACTAGTTTTTGAGGGATATGGAAAAAGAATTTCAATGTGATTCCAAAATTTTTGAAAAAAAATATATTTAGAATCTATAGAAAAAATGACATGAAACTCTAGTTTTCATCATCTTCAAATTCCTCATAGTTTAGCCGCTATAGGTGCTCGAAAGTGAAGATTTAGTTTAAAAAAATTATTTCAATGTCGAGTTTGGGCAAAAATTGTAAACCACTATTGTGGGATCACCCTATTGAGAATGTTTTGTGAGGGTTAGTTAGACCCTCGAGGCTACTAAGAAGTGTGTTTTGATTGATCTCCTTCTTGATGTGTGGCTCTTTCATTGTTTAAAGGGCTGTGACCCTTGTGTGGTTGTAGTCGTGTGGTTGTAGTGTGCTTGATATGTGTGTTCCAAGTGCATGTTGTGGCAAGACAGTCATATGACCTCTTGCTTGAGTGCCTTAGTTTGACATTCTAGAGGATTTAGTTTCCCGATCCAGACTTGTGTTGTGGAGGAATGATGCCTCCTAGTCCTTTCCTTACCTTGCAAGATTGGAGAGATTCCCTTGGTTGAGAGTCTCCCGAGATTGAGGTTGATTACTTTCCTATATCCTATGTTGTGGGTGGGCATGTTGGACCGTAGCTTGTTGGTGGGTTACAGGTGACATGTGTTGCTTGAGATTATCCTTGCTTGGTTTCTTGGTTCATGCTGTTGGAAGGTTTGTCTGACCTTGAGGGTGCCAAGAAGTTCCTTTTGTGTGTATTCTCTTCTTGAGTCGTGTTGTTTTTCATTACCATGCAAAGTTTTCAACGCATGTATTCTTGTTCCTTACCTCCTTGCGTTAATGATTGCTTGATTAAACCCATGTGGTTTTGGAGTTGCTTATACATGTTATATTGCATTGAGATTATTAAATATGGTTATAGAAAATGAATGATCATGTTGTTAGTTCATGGAGATTATTACATGATCCCATATGATTGATGTATTTTGTGGAAGTACTTATATGATGATGAGACCATGTTTGCATTCGTGCTTATGTCACAATTGTAAATTTCTCTCTCTCCTTCTCTCTTTTCTCATTGGTTTAATGAAGATGCCTATCTTTGAATGTGTGGTGTATTGAAATCCATTGTATGCTTGTCTCTTATGAGAAAATGTTATGCATTCATGAATATTTGTTTTATTAGATCAACATTGGGTAAAGGACCTAAGTCCCAAAGTTGCATTCTTAATCATGGAACACGTATGAATATGAGTAGGAAATAATTCTGCATTAAGTAAAACTTAGAGGAAAAAGGGAACAGTGAAAACATGTGCTTGTTAATGATAATTGCATAATAGGTGCATCTTGTTGGTGAGACCTATAGTCCCCAACTTTATTGTTAAGTCTTCATAAATCATGTAGATGTTAAATTATTGTACCTGGATTCAAAATGCAAAATGGTAAATGTATGTTGAAGTGATAATGTTCCATACCCTATCTTGGGTAAACATTGTAATGATATTATACTATGTGTGGGAAATAAATGTGGTTAACATGTTTGTATTAAGTTGTTTTACCGCTTAATAAAAGTGAATGTGAATGTGAGAGTTATCATGGAATTGTCAATTTACTCCATGTTCCACTATGATGTAATTGTATGGATGTTGGGAGTACATGTTCTTAGAAAGTTGTATTGATCTTGTATAATTAGAGGTGGATAATGGTTTTATTTTGGTAAGAGGAAATTAGAAAAAGGCACTCCTTGTTATGTGAACATCCTGTGTTAGTGCACATGTTGAGTTTTGTGAATACCCTATACTTGATTTGTGTGCCCATGGGATGGTGAGACTATGTACCCATCCATGGAGGATATGTTGTATTTGGTGTGTGGGATTAACCATACCATTATGTGTGCTTGTATGTTTGTTACCTGATTGAGGGCCAACCCATGTGTGGTTGAAATTTATATATGTATTAAGAGTAACCAAAAGTTATTTTCATAGAATCTTTTCTTTTGGTCCTCTAGTTCCTTAGTCCGTGATGGGGTAGTAGCAACCACAAAGTTCCTTGGGTAGAATGTGCAGCGTACACATGTTGCAACACATAGCATTCTTAGCTCAACCGATCCCAAGGAAAGTACTCACTACTTCCCCTTATGATGGATTAGGGTACTTGATCCATATGTACCAACCTAATGCCCACAGTTTTGTGTATAGCAGCATTGATTTGTTCATATTGCCTGGCTGTCCATAGGGACATTGAGTTGGCATTAGTGAGTCGACCTTGTCCACATGAGAGGTGAGACTCATGTAGCCCCATATTTATATACTCATATATGCATTATACATTTCATATTTGTACGTGTCCTACCACAATTCCATAGATATGATGTCACGTACTTAGATGCATGAAGGTGGACTATGAGATTGTGTTATGGTAGCATACTTGTGGGATGAGCATGATGGGGCCTCGTACACTTGTAGAGGGAGACTCATGTTTGCTCTCGATAGTGTTTTGGTCAGTTGGCATATGGGTATGTCCTAGCCATGTATACCTCTGGCTATGGCGAGTACTTGTGTGTGCCCTTTCCACGAGGTATTGCTATGAAGGGTGTGTTATGTGCATGCCTACTTCTATAGAGCCACATACACATTGCCATGTGGTGTATGACAAGTATGTGCCTTCTCCGGCTGGCATATGACCATGCTGCACTGAGATGTGATGCAGGATGTGGCCGAGGTGCACATTCCATGTGGATAGCTAAGCAAGGCATGGGCCACTTGGTGATTCCATGTTGCATGATGACGTGATGAGAGGTGTAGCCGATAAGTACACTTCATGCCATGTGGTTGGTGTGTTCACTCCACCACACATGAGGGGCTATTGCGATAGTCAGACATTGTTCCCTCCTTCCTCGTTTAGTGACTAGTTAGTCACATAGTTATGTATTGTGCCATTTCGAAGATTGTGAATCTTCTTTTGGTTATTGATGATTTTCACTTTGATTGTGAGGACTGGAAAAACTTTGATTTATCTTGAGTGCAATGGTTTAGCCACAGATTGTGAAATTTCCTTGCTCATAGCACTCAAGGTTACATATGATTTAATGTTGAAATTGTGCACATTTCTTGCTTTATTGCTGAAATTGAATCTTTATTTGATAATTATTTATGATCTTTGGTGGCTAAAATAATTTTCTATTTGTTGTTTTCAAATGTTGGTCTTGTGTTGTAATGTGATTCCTCATTGGGAACGAGAGATCCAGACTCGGTTGAGTGTATACGAGGAAGTAGATGTAGGGAACCTTGAGGATGGGGGTATGTGAGGTTGTTACATAGCTAGGACCCACTACCCACCTATGTGTGATGACTATCTCTTGGAGGCTAACCACCTTATTCAATAAGAGATATGTCATTATGGTCTTGCTTGGATGGTCTCACCATGTGTGTGTGGCCTAACACTATCAAACCATTGAGTGTGAGGTATGGATTATGTGAGATGGATATTGGCTCTTGGCTCATGGATTAGTATGTTGCTTACCGGTGTCCAGATGGACCCTTGTGTAGCCCTATGATGTGATACCCAGTGATGTAAGTATGTATGTATGTATAAATGCATGTTTCATCTTGGATATGGCTTCATATGAAAAGTTCAAAAGCTGGTTTATTGTGTTGTAGAAAGTGTAAATTGTTATATTTTGTTGAAAATAATGCCAAATATGTTCTAATTTGTGAGATTGGAAGTGTGTGGAAAATAAATATTGTTGCAAATTATGGTATTTTGGAAAGAATTGAGTGCTTATGCATCTTCTATACCCTTCTCTTTGTGGAATTAATGTGGATCTTAACCTATCCCCAGATGAATGCGGATGTTTAAATAAATGATTATGATAAGGATTGTAGCATATGTGATATTAGTAAGATTAACCATGTTATCTTGTTTTGTGTTGAGATTTTATGAGTAAGGTATATGTCAACATATTGATAGTGATTCTTAGAAAGGTGAATGATATATGGATGTCCTTTCCATTTCATTTTGTGATGAATGATCTACATTATATTTCCCATCCTTGGAATGAAATACAATTGTTTAATGTTGATTATTTTATTTCAAGTACTAATGTGTGACATGGCTACATATTGAGTTTAGATGACTTCCACGAGTAAGTCAAATCTTAGGGAGGAAGGATGTAACACCCCTCTAATCTTGGGCTAGTAAGATAGCATTTGATTTTGATTTGGTATTCTAATTACTAAATGTTGTTATAATGAGATTAGACATTGATGATTAGTTATTATTCGGGATTACATGCTTATATGTTTATATATTTTTATCATTGCTTATGTACGATTATGGATAGGAAAGGGATGATCTCATAACACTCATATTCGAGAGGCTTACGATATCATGACTCCCTTCCTGATGATTAATGTTGATTTGAGTATATGATATATGTAAATGCACATGTACTTTGACGTGTAATTGGAAGTGATTCAAGCACTAAGTATCGACTCCACCTAGATCCATTGGCCTAAGCGTACTCATATCCCTAATGGTGGTTACTGGAGGTAGTCATAGGCTAGTATCCCCTACCCTAGCCCACTGTACCCTGTTAGGGCAGTGTTTCTGTATTGTTGTCTTATATCCAATTACCTAACAGTAACTTCCAGAGCACCCTTCTCCCTTATGTGACTTTCCTGCTTGTCTCATTGAAGTATTTGGTTTTGGTTTTCATTATTATTTCATGCATATTTTAATATTTCTTATTTTGTGATTTTTATTAGTTGTTCCTTTTGGGGGAGCTTTAATGCATAATTTTATTTTAAAATGCTTTATTCCCTTTTAGTTGGTTTTTGAGAAAAATATAAAAAGAAAAGAGAGCTTTTCTTTTGGACCAGAACTTTATTTTGAAAAGAGGAGAGAAATTATTGCTTTGGATGGTGAAAGAAACCCTATGAATTTGGGTGATTGAGTGGGGCAATTGTGAAAGTTCACTATGAAGAAGATTGTGGGCTAAATTGTTAAAACCAGCACGCCAGCTCTTGTTTGCTATTTGTTTTTGGAGCTTGACCATGCCTTCTCCATTGAGCATATTCTCTATTTTGGTTTTGGGGCAGTTTGAGGTAATTTTTTTGTTATTATTCTTTGATGCTTGGTTGGCCAATTTTCTTTCTCATCTGTGTTTTGTTTTGTATTGTTTGGAGTTGAATGTTGGCTTGTTTTCATTGATTATTGCTGCCGTGTGGGGATTTATGTGTGACAAAATTTTCACATCTTCAGCAACTCGAATTGGGTTTATGAGAGAAATTTTTTTTGGGATCTTTCTTATGTTTTTTGCCTTTTGGCCAATTTGTAAGTAAACTATGTTTTCTATTGCTGCTCATTACCCTATTGATAAAAATAAAAAATAAGGGTGGATATCATGTAGGGATGCTAATACCTCAATTGGGTTCTGGTAGATTTGAAATCTAGGCACTTTTATTTTTCTGTGTTTTTTGCTTGCCTTGAGTGGAAAAAGACGTTTTTTTGTACAACACTTATTTTGGCACTAAAATTAGGAAAAAAAAAAAAGTGGATTTTGACTTGAAACACCCAAATCTGAGCTGGGTCATGCTTAGATTCATAATTCGGGCTCTTTCAATTTTCACACGTTTTCTATGCCTTCATTTCTTGCTAATTTACAACCATTAAATGTGTGTTTTATAGTAGTATTAGTTGGTTATCTTTAATTGGTTTCTTTGAAAGAAATTTGTGGCCTTTCCTTCATTTCATGTATTTTTTGGTTTCCTCATTTGGTTAAATGAGATGAGTATAGGTCTAGGTAATAGAGTGGTCATATGGAGTGGCTCTCTTTGGGCTCGGGGCCTACAAGTGGCTGTTAGGGAAACTAGTAGCAGAGTTAGAATAAAAAAGTGATAACTAAATAAAATTAATGGGTTAAAACACTATGAAGACAATGAGTTCTTGTACATGGCCTTGAGAGCTTGTAAAGGCTAAGGATGCACTTGAGAAGACCCATCCATTTGCGGGGTGTTGAGTCATCCACCCACGGTGTGTGGATTCAAGCATGATTGAGTCTCCTCATCCCTATGAGAGGTGTACTTGATTCCATGTGGTGCCATCCCTTCAATCACGCATGATGACACTTCATTAATATCCACTATATTATCTATCCCTTCGTAGACGTGAGTAGTACCCGTCATGATATTAGATGAACATTTCTTCTGGTGACTTTGATTGTGTGCTTTGCCTTCCTTTTTGGCTTCATAATTGATGTGAGTGTTGGCCTTACCTTTCCTTTGTCTTGCCACCTCTGTTTGGGCCTTGTGACTATCTCCAAGCATGGTGGAGTGGCCTCTTTTGAGTCCACATGGTAGGGAGGCGTTGCCACCACCATTGGGGACTGGTGTACAGGTTATTGGAGCATCGTTGGAGTCATCCCCTCTTCCGTATTTATCTTTCAGATGATGAATTTAATCATGTAAATGCTATTGTATCCAAACTTTTTCTTTTAGGCTCATTGTACTCACTTGAGAGTGAAAGAAATCATAAATTTAATGAGAAGATATGTGATGATTATGTTTGGCTTTCAGGTTCAGGTGTTGGTATAAAAATCACATGTTCTATGATAATTATTTTGTGGATTCATTCTTAATTCATGTTAAATTAAAGCTCTAGATGTATTTTCTTTCTTTTTATATCATGTGGTCAAGTTTCCAGTGCATGACAACATATTATTTTAATATGTGTAGTTGTTGCCTAAGTTCTAGAGTAGTGTTGTAAGTTCCAGAGTAGCGCTACTAAAGTTCCGGAGCAGTGCTACAAGTTCCAGAGTAGCGTTGTTAAGGTTTCAAAGCAACACTGCAAGTTCTAGAGTAGCGTTGTTAGGTTCCGGAGTAGTGTTGTCAAGGTTCTGAAGTAGTGTTGTAAGTTCCAGATCAGCGCTATAAGTTCCAAAATAGCATTGTCAAGGGTCCATAGCAGCACTGATGGTTCCATAGCAATGCTGTTAAGGTTTCAGAGCAGTGCTACTAAGGTTCTGGAGCATCTTCCCAAGAGCTATCTTATTTGCTCCTCTAATTTTTCTTTGGAGGGTAGATTGATTCTCTCCCTTGGGCTGCATTAGGCCATACTTGGCCTTGTATATGGTCATATTAATGTATTGGAAACTTCTTTTGTGTATCTTAACCTTTTTGTTTTAAACAAAAATATATCTTCCCCTTTTTGACTCTTAACACATTTGGGGTTGTGTAGCTAGATGTACATGAAGTAAATGCTATATTAAGTGTTTCATTGTGGGAAAGTATACTTTGATTAAGTTGTATTTTCGAAACAATCATTGTCTAGTGCTAGTTTTTAATATATATATATATATATATATATATACACATTACTTCTATATGCATTTTTTACAACATAAGCTCTATATAAGAAACTCTCCATATATATGGTTTGTAGCTTGTACTCTCCATATGTTAAACTTCCATATAAAATCTTTTATAGATGATCTACCATTTGAGAGACTCTAAAATAGTTGTTACAAGAACACTTCATAATCACAGGTAAATGATAGATGGCCAAAAAAACCACATCAAATAAAACTTTAAGAAAGGTAGAAAAACATACATAGGTGATGCAGGTGCATCTAGTGGTGTAAGGGCAATCTTGCATCACCCAAAAATAGTTAAATTTCAAGTTTCTTAGTTTTTAGATGTTTTTATATTTTTGGATACCCTTTTCGTCATAATGAAATTCCCAATTTATGGTTTTTCATTTCGGTTCTTGGGTTGAAAGATATTGCAGTTTTAGTTTCCCATATTTGCACCTAAAAATCTTTCGAGTGGTATTTAAGGCACTTAGAGCTTCCGGAATGGCCCCGAAACTTTCTAAAATCAGCGTAGCAAAGTTCAAGCACATTCTTGACTTCGAGACCTTTCCAACAGTTCGAACAGTTCGCGAATCGGAGTCGTAGATCAAAAGTTATGACTTCGCGAAGTTAGCGCACTTTCTAGAAGATACCATTGCAAATGCTCTTTTGAAATTTGAACTTCATGTTGTAAATTTTTGGTGCCAAACTGCCTAAACTCAAATTGAATGTTGTTTTGGCTCCAAACAAATGAGGAGCTCTATTTATGGGCGAGTTTTCTACTTTTTGGGTAACATTTTGGGGACATGCTCACATCTTGCGAAAGGGTTATTCTGTAGCTTTCTGTAGCTTGCATGTGTTGAAGAACTTGGGAATTTGAGATCCTCTGCATGTAAGAAGTTTCATTTTCTGAATAATAAAATTATTCTCTTGTTTTGTGGGTGATTTTCTATGTCTCGGGTTTGCGCCTTCATCAAGTGGTATCAGAGCAGGTTTTCTTGAGCGTGTGGACAGATCGTCGATCATGAGGCAGTTTGTACCAGGACCATGGTTGTGGGTAAAGGTCAAGAAAGATGCCTCCAAGAGTGGTGCCTGGTAGGCGTGGTGGTGTCAGAGGTGGTCAAGGTGGCAGAAATGCTGGTGGAAGAGATGCACTGGCAGCCCTCCAGAGACAGGTTGATGCATTACAAGAGCAGCTGAGAAGAGGGTTAAACCCGAGGGAGGAAAGTGAGGATGAAGGAGAGGAAGAAGGTTTAGATGTAGAAGAGGAAGAAGAAGCAATTGATCAAAACCAAATGCGGCTAATAAGGGCCATTTCGAAGATCGGGAAAAGACCTAGAGCAGAAGACCCCAGTTATTCCGGAAGTTTGAACCCGGAAGAGTTGATCGACTGGATCAATGAGTTAGAAGAATATTTTGAGTATGAGGAAATAGAGGACCCAGAGTGGGTTAAGTTTGTGAAAATGAAGCTAAAGGGCCATGCCAGTATTTGGTGGAAAGAGGTCCAGTTGGAAAGAAATCGAAGAGGAAAATTCAAGATCACCAGATGGGATCGCATGGTAGAGAAACTGAAGAAGCAGTTCATACCAGTGGACTATGAGTTAGACCTATTAAAGAAATTGCAAGGGTTGAAGCAAGGAAGCAGATCTGTGAAAGAATATACTGAAGATTTTCACAAGATAATCATCAGAACGGGTCACGCAGAGGCCAATAAGGAGAAAGTAGCCCGATATCTTAATGGGTTATGACCGAGCATTCAGGAGGAGTTAAGCCTAGTCAGAATGACCACCATTGAGGATGTATACCAATTTGCTCTGAAGGTGGAAGACAAGCTGAACAAAAGGTTTGATGGCAAGCAAAAATGATGGGGAGGCCAAAGCGAAAGGGGCAATGGAAGGCCTTCAAGAAGCTGAAATGATGATGAAAAGAAAAGTGAATATGTGGGTACTAGCCGAAGCCAAAGGAATGACAACTTCTATCGCCCTCGTGATCAAAACAGTGGTGATCAAAGAGGTAGAGGACGAGGGAGATATGGACAAGGATCTGGAAGAGGTGGTTTCAAAGGAACATGTTTCCAGTGTGGGGAAGAAGGGCATCGAGCCTATGAAAGTCCACAACACCAAGGAAGGGCAGACAAAAGGCCAGAAGGTCATGGAAGGGTTGCACATGCAGATGAGGAGGCCCAATCTAAACATTCAGATGATGCTGAAAGGGGAGAAACCCTAGTGATTAGGAGAGCCCTAGTGACTATGGAAGAGGAACCAGAACAGAGGAAGAATCTGTTTCGCACAAGGTGCAAGTGTGAAGGAAAATGTTGTGATGTCATTATTGACGGTGGAAGCACTGATAATCTGGTGTCAGAGGAGATGGTCACAAAGTTGAAGCTGAAGAGGGAAAGACACCTGCGTCCATATCAGATTTCTTGGTTGCAGAAAGACCACAAAGTTTTGGTCAATGAGCAGTGCCTAGTAAAGTTCAAGATCGGGAGCTACCATGATGAGGTACTATGTGATATCATCCCCATGGATGCCTGTCACATGTTGTTGGGGAGGCCGTGGAAGTTCGATAGGCTAGCCATACATGATGGCCATGCAAACACTTATTCCTTGACAAAGGATGGGGTTCATCACAAGTTGAAACCCTTGAAGGAGATGAAGAAAAGGTATGCAGTAGTGCTAGAATTTGTTATGTAGATGGAAGAAAATTTTTAGAAGGTATGAAGCATGAGCATGTGTGTTATGCATTGATTCCTAGAGTAAGGAGGATATTGAGAAGGTTCCAGAAGAAGTCTCTGGGATGTTGGATGAGTTTCAAGATATTGTTTTTGATAATGTTCCTAAGGGTTTACCACCAATAAGGAAAATTAGTCATCAGATTGACTTGATTCCTGGAGCCAGTTTTCCAAATAAGGCAGCTCATAGAATGACTCCAGCAAAAAATGAGGAGTTAAACAAACAAGTTCAAGAGTTGTTGAGAAAGGGTTTGATACAGGAGAGTTTGAGCCCATGTGCAGTACCTGCAGTACTAGCACCAAAGAAGGATGGGGAGTGGAGGATGTGGATTCGAGCCATAAACAAGATAACAATCAAGTACAGATTTCCCCTGCCAAGGATGGATGACCCGATGGACTATTTGAGTGGAGCTCAGTACTTCACAAAGATTGATCTGAAGAGTGGATATCACCAGATCCAGATTCGAGAGGAGATGAATGGAAGAGTGCCTTCAAGACCAAAGAGGGTCCAGACGAGTGGTTAGTCATGCCTTTTGGGCTAACGAATGCACCGAGCACATTCATGCTCATGAACGAGGTACTAAAAGAATTTCTAGGAAGTTTTGTTATTGTGTATTTAGATGATATTTTGATTTTCAGTAAGACGTTGGATGAGCATCTGATGCATATTCAGAGAGTCTTTGGGAAGTTAAGAGAAGAGAAATTGTTGATTAATCTGAAGAAGTGCAGTTTTGTGAAGAGGGAGTTAGTATACTTGGGGTTTGTTGTCTCAGCAGAAGGTCTCAAGATGGACCCAGAGAAGGTGAAGGCTATTCTGGAATGGCCTACCCCAAGAACTGCTACCGAGGTGAGATCTTTCCATGGTTTGGCTAGATTTTATAGAAAGTTCATTAGAAACTTCAGTAGTATTTGTGGACCCCTGACTGAAACAATGAGAGGGGATAGAAAAGAATTCAAGTGGAGCACTAGAGCAGCAAAAGTTTTGAACTGCTGAAGCAGAAAGTGACAGAGCAACCTGCTCTAGCTCTCCCAAATTTCAACAAGGTGTTTCAGGTGGATTGTGATGCCAGTGGTTGTGCCATTGGAGCAGTGTTGAGCCAAGAAGGTAAGCCCATTGCCTATTTCAGTGAAAAGTTAAATGTGAAGAGAAAGTACTCTGTATATGATCAAAAATTTTATGCAATAGTTCAAGCATTAAAGAAATGGAGACATTATTTGTTGCCAAAGGAATTTGTTCTATATACTGATCATCAGGCCTTGCAATACATAAATAGTTAGGAAAATTAAATCAGAGGCATATGAAATGGATAGAGTTTTTGCAGAGTTATACCTTTGTTTTGAAACATAGGAGTGGGAAGTCAAATAGGGTTGCAGATGCCTTAAGTAGGAGGCATACATTGATGACAAAGATGCAGATTGAAGTGGTTGGGTTCAATGAACTCAAGACACTGTGGGCAGAAGATCCCTGATTTTGTAGAGGCTTGGAAAGCTTGCAAGGAACCCGTTACAGTGGACAGGACAAGGTGGCTGGATTTCATAATCCAGGATGGCATGTTATTTAAGAGAAGTCAATTGTGTATTCCGAGGAGTTCTATGAGGGAGAACCTGATAAAGGAGAAGCATAGTGGAGGAATGGCAGGACATTTTGGTTGGGATAAGACCATTGCCATTATCAGTGAGCATTATTATTGGCCTCAGTTATCACAGATGTGAAGAAGTTTGTGTGTAGAGTTGTAGGGTATGTTAGATGGCTAAAGGAGTGAGCCAGAATACAGGCTTGTATCAGCCCTTACCTGTACCAGAGAGGCCTTGGAAGGATATAAGTATGGACTTTGTTCTTGGTTTTCCAAGGATGCAAAGAGGGAATGATTCAATATTTGTGGTAGTTGACAGGTTTTCGAAGATGGCACATTTCATTCCATGTCAGAAGACCCATGATGTAGTCCACATTGCTGACTTGTTCTTCAAAGAGGTGGTGACGCTACATGGTCTGCCAAAGAGTATTGTTTCAGATTGTGACACCAAATTTGTGGGGTACTTTTCGAGGACCTTGTGGAAGAAGTTGAAGACAGAGTTGAAGTTCAGTTCTGCACACCATCCACAAATAGATGGGCAGACAGAGGTTGTTAACAGGAGTCCGGGTAACCTACTGAGATGTTTGGTAGGAGATAAACCCAAGGGATGGGACTTGATCTTACCCCAGGCAGAATTTTCTTACAACAATTCTATCAATAGAAGCACTGGTAGATCACCATTCCAGATTTTGTATAGAGGTAGCCCCAGAACAGCTCCAAAATTAGGGAAGATGGACCAGGAGAAGAAAATAAGTGCTGAAGCTAAAGATTTTGCAGAACACATCAAGGATATACATGAGAAGGTAAGAGAACATATTAACAAGATGAATATGCAGTATAAGGAGTTTCAGATTGGTGATGAAGTGATGGTCCACTTAAGGAAAGAAAGGCTTCCAGTGGGAACATATAACAAATTGAAGATGAAGAAGTTCAGTCCCTATAAGATCTTCCAGAAGCATGATTCAAGGAATGCGTATGAGGTAGAGTTGCCTGATAGAATCAACATTTCCCCTGTGTTCAACATTTCAGATTTGATAGAGTATCATGAAGGTGGCACAGAGGAAGTACCAATGATGGAACAGTGTAGGATTCCAGCACCTACTTCAGAAAAGGAGGAGATTGAAGCAATCTTGGATAGTCGTGTGAGAAGGAGTACTAGAAATAGGCAGTATGAAGAATATCTGGTGAAATGGAGAGGAAGGCCTATTGAAGATTCATCCTGGCTATCTAAGGCAGCGGTTGACCAGTTGGGTTTTCCTCACCCATCTGAGACGTGACGGGGTCACTTCTCAAATTACCCTAGGTGTCTGATGCAGGAGCATCCAGTGGTGTAAGGGCAATCTTGCATCACCCAAAAATAGTTAAATTTCAAGTTTCACAATTTTTAGATATTTTTATATTTTTGGATACCCTTTTCGTCATAATGAAATTCTTAATTTACGGTTTTTCATTTCGGTTCTTGGGTTGAAAGATATTGCAATTTTAGTTTCCTAGATTTGCACCTAAAAATCGTCTGAGTGGGATTTGAGGCACTTAGAGCTTCCGGAATGGCCCCGAAACATGTCGAAATCGGTGTAGCATATTTTGAGCACGTTCTTGACTTTGAGACCTTTCCAACGGTTCGAACGGTTCTCGAATTGGAGTCCTGGATCAAAAGTTATGACTCTGCAAAGTTGGCGCACTTTCTAGAAGATACCATTGCAAATGCTCTTTTGAAATTTGAACTTCATGTTGTAAATTTTTTGCACCAAACTGCCTAAACTCAAATTGAATGTTGTTTTGGCTCCAAACAAATGAGGAGCTCTATTTATGGGCGACTTTTCTAATTTTTGTGTAACTTTTTGGGGACAAGCTCACATATTGCGAAAGGGTTATTCTGTAGCTTTCTGTAGCTTGCATGTGTTGAAGAACTTTGGGATTTGAGATCCTCTGCATGTAAGAAGTTCCATTTTCTGAATAATAAAATTATTCTTTTGTTTTGTGGGTGATTTTCTGTGTCTCAGGTTTGCGCCTTCATCAATAGGCCAAAGAAATTGGGAAAAGGTTAATGGTTACTGTTTATATCCCATTTATAGATTTGAATTTGTAGCATATTCCTGATTACTAGAAATTCTATCTCTATCTAGACAAGGTGCAATAGGGAATTCTATGTAATAGTTAGGTTGTTAATTGAAAATTGAAGCTATATTATTTGCCACTAAATATTGTAGACAAAATAGGGAAATTGTAAAACAACTATTAGGAAAAACACTTGAGAATTAGAGGCAATGCTGGAGATGTTTGGAGTGATGAATGTATACATACATATACACACACACATATATATGTACATACGCACATATATACATGTAGTATAAATGTGTATTTATATGTATATATTCATAAATATACGTATCTATGTTATACTAATAGATATTTAACAATTTCCCTATTTCTCTATAATACTGAATGCTAGATAATACACCTCATATTATGTAATTACTCTATTTGTCAGTAGACTAAAACAACTGTGGCCACAATATTAAAATCAAAAGCATGGGAGCTCAATGAGTTTGCAAATATATATATATATATACAAACATAGGAATAATTTACGTTCATATTTGCAAGACAAAAGTCTTAGATAAGATGCAACCATACCTTGTGGGTGCAATTGGATGTAGTATGAAAAAAAAAAAAAAAGAACACCAACTCTCCACCCTACCATATGGGGTCATCCAAGCTCATGGGCTCTCACCAAACCCTTGAGCAAGAACATATAACCTAAGAATTTTCTTTAGTTGAAAGCAGTGTTATAAATTTTTAAAAATATATATAGTTGTATTATTTATGAAAAAAAAATTGACATGTAGTCATGAAATCAGAGACAACACAATATTAATATCAAAAGCATGAAAACTCAAAGAATGTGTGACTATACATATGCAAGCAAGAATAAAATATGTTCATATTTACAAAACAAAAGTCTTAGATATGATGTAGCCATACTTTCTGCATGTAGCTGGATGTTGTATGAATAGAAGAAAAGAAGGCTTGCTCACTGCCTTGCCATATTGGGTGATGTAGGTTCATGGCATATCACCATATGCTCAAGCAATAACATACACTTCCCACCACTATGATCAATGGTAAAACCAATGTTTGGGCAACTAAGTTTGTTGTTTCTAGATATTTGATTGTGTTTGAGTTTTTTCATCCAAAAATAGAAACAAAATCAAATATCCAGAAATAATAAATCTTAAGCATTATAGATTGTGGAAATATCATAGCATTAACCTGAGAATTTTCTTTAGTTGAAATTAGTGCTACAATTTTTTTTAAATATATATATGTGTACCATTTATGACAAAGAATTTGACATGTAGTCATGAAATAGGAGATGGAATAAAGGACATATAGCCTTACCTTCTATATAAATAGAATATAGTTGTAGCTTGTACACATTTCCAAACATGTGATCAGAAAGCTATTTAGTATTGTGGAGATGTGTGGTTATACTTCAAAAGGTTTGCAATCTAAAATGGTTTCAATCAGATATAGTTAGTCAGAAGGAAAATTTGAAGTTTAGTGCAGTGAACATGTGTAATTAGTAGACAATATATAAATTAGGAGGTATAAAAGGTTGTATAGTTTATAAAAAATAATATGTAATGCATCTGCAATAGAAAAGATCACATAAAAAAGATGCAAGACAAGCTCAATGAATGTATGAATATATATATATGCAAACATAGGAATAAGTTATGTTCATATTTGCAAAACACCAGCCTTAACATCCCATAGTGAACATTAAAAGGGCCAACACACAATAAATCAAACTTAAAAACATGGAGAATAGAAGAGGTGAACTACAATAATGAACAGTTTGTTATGAGCAAGTGGATATTGATACAACATAGGAAATCTATGTAACAGTTCGCTTGTCAATTCAAAATTCAAAGTACTTTATTTTCCATTGAATATTGTAGACGAAAATGAGAAACTATAAAAGAACAATTGTTTTTAAGTTTCAAAATTGCGGAATTTTGTAGATTGTTGTAATGTACAAACATGAAATTCACCTATACCTTTGCATTGCTTTCAATTCTTTTTGCTCTGTGTATGTGTTATTTGGTTTGGTAACAAACTGTTCTTCATGATATTGTTCTTTTCAATTCCTCGTAACAAACTATTCATAATTGTAGTTTTCCTCTCCTATAATCCATATTTTAAAGTTGTATTTAATGTTTTTTTTTGTCTATAATGTTTAGTAGCAAATTAGTCTTATTCTAATACCTCTTATACAATTCTCTATTTGTCTTCAATATTTACCACTAAAACACGTAGCTTGAATCTTGTATGAATATGTTTCAAATTTTTTTAGGTATGTATAAGTTTAAAGAGATGGGCAAGGTTTTCTTTACACAAAAACATTTAGAACCACATCATATAATTGTTGTCATAACCTAAAGAAAATAGGTACCATCATAAAGAACAAGGTTTAAATAGCTCAATTAGGAAGCTGAAATGGTAGCTCTACAAGCATTGAGAAACACATTATGTAGAATACAATATGTTGTGGATATGCAGGAGCCAATGTATTCCATTGATAAGGAAAACCAAAAAACTCATGCTTTTTGTCCTCCCTGACATATTGACATCATGAGCATTATGGGCTCTAGTCAAACCGCTGAACAAGAAACGTATGCAAGGCACACCAAAAAGTTCAATGGAGCCATATCATATATCAAAGAATGGTGAAACAGGGGAAGTTGTGTTGTTTCCATATATGATGTCTTATATTGCACTAATTTTTTCTGTGTAACAACTTTAAAAAGATGGATTTGTTGATAAAGAGCTAACTAAAATAGATGCGTAACATACCGCTACGCAACCCCAAAGGGTAAGAGCCAAAAGAGTGCAAGATAATTTTTTTTTTAAAACATAAAGAATAACTTACACATAAAATGGTTGCCAATACAATATATCGACAACATACATGGTGAAACATGGGTGAATGCACAACCCAAAGGAAGGGACTAGTTTACCCTCTAGAGAAAATCCAATTTGGAGTAAGATAGCTCTAGAAATTTATACTCTGGTGCTCCGAAATCATATGTGTAGGTGCTCTAGAATTATCTATGCAAGTGCTACATAATTATCTACATCGATGCTCCAGAATTTCCTACATTGGTACTCTTGAAATCTCTATGCTAGAATTTTCTACGCTAGTGTTCTTGAAATCTTTGCTATAATATCACATAACACATACAAAAAGCTCTGATGCACCAGAACTTTAGCAGTAGCGATGCAGAGCAACAAACATAAAGCAATGTTACTCTAGAACCTTTGCAGACTATTGCAAGAAAGAAATACACAACCAAAGATCTAATTTTTGCATGGAAACTTCTGAAGGAAAAGCCATAATGATCATCATAATACAAGCGAGTTCAATTCCAACACTGGGACTCATAAACCAAATATAAAACATCACATTTCTTCTCATTTAATTATTTAATTGCATCTTCTCTTTTAAGAGTACAATATACAAATAAGGGAATATACATGAGTACAATGGCATAGCCAAGAATAAGATACGTCAATATATAAGAAAATACAAGAGAGATCAGCTCCAACTGGTACTCGAATAACCTGTACACCGATCCCTAATGGCGGTGGCAACACCTCCCTACCATGTGAACTCAAAAGAGGCCATCCCACCATGCTCGAAGGTAGTCACAAGGCCCAAGTAGAAATTACAAGGCAAGGGTAACATATGGCCAACAATCACATCAAACATGGAACAAACATAGAATAAAATGCATTAAAGCCAATAACACAACAAGAAGATGCTCATACAATAACATGTTGGGTACTACTCAAGACTACTAAGGTACGAGGTACTACTCAAGACTACTAAGGTACGAGGTACTAGAGTGTTGATCAAATGGAGTGTTATAATGTGTGCTCGAAGAGATGGAACCACATGGAATCAAGTACACCTCTCATACAGATGAGGAATTTCACTCATGCCCAAATCAATGCCCTGCTTATGGATAACTCAATGCCCCACAGATGGATAGGCCTTCTCGAGTGCATCCTTAGCCTTTACAAGTGTTCAAGGCCATGCATGAGGGCTCATTATCTTATAATTTTTTTACCCCATCTCATTTAACCAAATGGGGAACTGAAAGAAAATATGAAACAATGAAAAATCTATTATAAAATCCAATGAAAATAGACATGCAAACATTGTTGCTAAATCATTCAAACAATTCATCAGATACACCAATGAGTAGCTCAAATACCATCCAACATTCATCATTAACTTAATAAAAAGTCCAAATGACATAATCAATATTAGCCTCATTAAATCATCTCGAAAAAGCACTTTTAAACAATTAAAATCACTAAGTGATGGTGGCACAAAGCACAGTTTCAACTGCTATTTAAAACACATGAGAAAGAGGCATAGAAATTTCATAAAAAATTCAAGGTGCCTAGATTAAAAATAGGACAACAACAAAGTTTAGATTTTGAAGTTCTAGTTGGTTTCCACCTTTAATTTTTAGTTTTATGACCTAAAATAAGGTGTTAAAAAAAGTCATTTTATGGATGGTTGGGCAAAAACATGAAAAATGAAAGTGCCCAAATTAAAAATCGGACAAAGATCCAATTGAGATATGGGTGTTTCTATATAGAATCAAATTTCATTTTGCATTTTCAATAGGAAATTAAAGAGCAACAAAAGAAAATGTTTTCAACAAGTAGTCACAAATTTGACCAAAAATGAAAGTGCTTATAATTAAAATTTGCTAAAGACCCAGTTGAGATTTGGGCATTTATACATGTAATCCACTTTTATTTTTTGTTATTAACAAGTGGATAAAGAGTGGCGAGGAAAATTTTTTTTTAACAAGTTCGACAAAAGAGCAATAAAATAAAAGAATAAAAAGTACACAAAAATCTATTTTTCCAGCAACCCATTTTAGATTTATTTGAAATGCACAAAATCTGCTATAAGAAAAACTATATGGCCACAATTTGAATCCAAAACAAGCATTATCCATCCCCAAAATATTTACAAAGTAGAACAAAGGAATAAATTTTCCATAAGGAAATGCAAAGCTTACCATTCCCAAGCTAAATCACATTCTACACCACCAGAAATTCAAGGGATTCAAGAACCACAAGAAATAACTCATTGTTTCCCCAAAATTGAAATGAAAGAATTCTTTGAATAAAAGGTGCGACTAGGTTGTAAAATAGGATAGCAAGGAGGGAATGACATACTGAAATTAACAATTAGATTACCATAAATTTCTTCTCAACAAAATCTCCACATTGCTCCCCAACTCTATTGCCCAATTCATGGGTGTTTTTCTTCTCCTTCAAAAAAAAAAAATTCTTCTCCTCCCAAAATGAATAATTATCCCCAAAACAAAACAAATAGATATATATCTCCCTCAAAACAAAACCTAATTCCCTTTTAAAAACTCTCCCAACCATAAATGAATTAAAACATTTAATTAAATAAAATATTAAAGCTCTTCAAAGAAATTAATTAAAATCACTAATATACAACATTCTCTATTACACATAAAATAATAGTTTAAATCCAACATTAAATACACACAAGCTCCCCAAAAAGATTTTAAATAAAACTATGAGGGCTTAAAAAATGGATTAATAAAATAGTTTAAAAATTTCTAAATAAAATATATCATTCTCTCGAATGATCAATAAAAATTATTTAAAATAACATTTTAAAAATCTCATGGATATAAGCATTCCAATCTCCAATCAATAAAACACTATAAAATACCAGCTATGAAACCACAAAATGATACCAAAGAAACCACATCATAACTTTGACAACCAAAATATATAATCACATAAAAGATTAACAGAAACCAAGACAAAATAACTCAACAAGAACCACATGTGATCGAAGGGTGCTCCGAACATTACCATTTGGTAACTAGATGGTAAGACAACATAAAAACATTGCACTAACAGGGTATAGTGGGCTAGGGTAGGTGGAAATTTGACCTGTGACTACCTCCAGTAACCACCATCAAGAAATATGAGTACGCTCAGGCCTGTGGATCCAAGCAGAGTTGATACTTAGTACCTACATCACTCTAATTACACGTCAAAGTACATGTGCATATAATATATATCATATAGTTAAAGCAACATCAATCATCAGCAAGAGGGTCATGATGTTGTAAGAATCTCAGATATGAGTGTTACGACATCATCCCTTTCCTCCATAATCATACAAAATAAATGATAATAGTATATATAAACGTATAAGCATGTAATCCAGAATAATAGTAAAACATGATAACCTTTCACATAACCATCAATTTCTAATCTCATTATAACAACATTTAACATTTAAAATATCGAATCAAAATCAAAATGCTATCTTACTAGGTTGGGGTTAGAGAGGTGTTAGAAGATGTATACACATGTAATCAACATGATGACCATGTGGGAAATCTGGTGTATGCACACCAAAGCACTCCTGGGCTGCAAAAAATGCAATCAGAAATGTTATTAAATCCATGGAAAACAACATAACTTATGATTTCTTGGAAAATGCCCTCAATTTTAAAGTCATCACAAATGCCACAATTTTTCTAACATTTCCCTCCACCCTCTGTAGGGAAAAATAGCTACTTTTGTTTTTTCATGCCCATGATTTTAAGTGAAATATCTATTTGGAAAATATCTATCCAATCAACTACATATCCCATGACTACAATTATGCAGATTTCCACTTGCAAATGTAACATGCTCATCAACAAAGAAGAATTAATATATACATATTTAGCCAAACTCCCCAACAAGAAAAGTATGCAAGGTCAAAAATTTAATGGAGCCATATGATATATCACGTAATGGAAAAGTAGGGAAAATTTAAATATTTCTATATATGGTTTCTTATATTGCACTATTTTTTTTCATGTAACAACTTTAAAAATATGGATATGTTGATAGAGAGCTGCCTATAGGTGATGTTCGCCATAAGCTGAAAAGATAACTGTAGAGTCATGGTTAAATGTAATGTGTACAATAAACTCTATTTATTCTTCTTTAGTGCATGTAGGGATTCATGCATACATGTATATCATATATTGCACAATTACGAAGTTGCAAAAAAAAATCGTGCTCTCATAGATGATTTCCTTTTTTGCAGTGCTTTTTTTGCTACAATAAATTTAAGGAAAAGAGAATGCAGATAAAACCAATTGAAAAGGTGAGAAGAACACGTACGAATACGTGCAACCAAAGCATCAAGCATAAATAAGGAAACTTAGGGTATATAGGCACGGAAAATGGAAAATGCAACATGGATGTAGAATTTTAAACTAATTATTCAAATGCAACACATTTTTTTTTAGAATGTTTCTACACTATGTGCATACATAGTTTAATACACTATGATGTCCAAAACATGTTACTGACTTATGAAACTTTTGGTAGATATACATGTACATATACATACATTTACATATACATACACATATACACATAGATAGACTTTTTTCCCTTTGTTTATTGTTTGTAGTTATCTCTATGCACCTTGGCCATTATACCCATTACCATAGGAGCAATTGTAGATAAATCTACAAATATTTGATCAATGAACTACATAACCCATGATTACAACTGACCAAATTTCTATCTCCAAAAACATGCTCACTAGGGAAAAATAGTTTCATATTTATCAATTACATGGCATGAGCTTGATCCACAGAGGCTTCATGAAAAATTTCATACTCTTCAAACCCTACTCCTTTATCACATCATTTTTTTCATAAAGCTTCTCTGCATCAAGCTCATTCCTTCCATCATGAAGCTGAAAATAAAAATATCAATTTTTAATAAATTACTTCATAGTGCAATTGAAGAATCAGTTAGACCATTTTTTATCATAAACAAGTAAACAAACCTGACGAAGAGAAGAGTGCGGTAACACAATACATATTTTTTGGATTCTTAGAAAATCTATTGAAGAAGACATATATGGTGTTAAAATCCAAAACACAAAGTAATAATTTTTGTACACATGTATCTATGTAAGACCAAATACATGGTGTTTATTGTTTTAGTTATCTATGTGCATCTTTGTTGTTACACCCATTAACATAGGAGAAATTGCAGATTAACATAGGAGTGATTGCATATATATGTATATGCATAGGCTTACTTCGAAAGACTAAACATATTAGAGATAAAATTAGTTTGGTGTTTGTTAAGTATTATTCTTTCCAATATCTCTTTTATATGTTCAATTTATTTTTTTGAAGTTTCCACTAGGTGTTTTTCCAACCCAACCATGAATAGGATTTGTCATGCAATATCTCCTTAACAATTTCTCCATTTGTCTATTGTTGTTTCACTATGAAAGGATCCACAGTGATCTTGGTCTATATATATGCATTATATTTTTGCCTCAGGTGTTGGCCACATTTCTTTTGTCAAGCCCAGTGCAAGTGAAGAACCTAGTCCTAGCAAATAAATTGTTGTTACACATTGTTTATATACTGATAGAGTTTCAGTTTGGAGCATATTCAACCATGCCTAAAGTTCAATTAGTATGTCGACAAGGCATAACAATAATTTATTCACTTTCATTAGAGTCTTCATTTGAACTACATTCTTAACTTTGAATGTTGTTTGTAACCAATTTCATAAATACATGTCCACATATAATTTTTTTTTAGGAAATATTCTAAATCACAAAAAAACACTTAGGAATCATAGGGAAATGACACATGATTTGAAACCCAAAAATTTCACAATTTAAAAAATTGAAAACAATCATTTTTACAAGAACAATACAATAATTTTTACAAGGAGCTGTAAAACAATGATGGAAAAAGAGTATCATGAAACATATTCATACAAGACTAGCAATCTATGTAACAACTACCTTGTAAAATCTAAATTCAAGCTGTATTATGTGGCACTCAGTATTATAGATGCATATATGTATACACATATGCATATATATATAGATATACATATACTACATATGTATACATATAGATATAGATATACATATATATACATATAGATATACATATATACATATATATATATATATGTATACATAGATATACATATATATATAGATAGATAGATATACATACATATACATACATGCATATATATTTACATACAATGTCAATTGTGTGTGAAAATCAATCCATCGAAACATAGATAGATACATATAAACACATATATATTGAAGAAAAACAACACCACAATGGCTCTTTCTACAATGCAACTCAATCAATATATTTTCTAGCACATTTCAAACTATACTTTCCCACATTGTAGCACCCATGTAAAATGGGTTACAGATTCTAGAGAACAACAATTTTAACATAAAAAATAAATGAATCATATATGCAAAAAACCCATGTAGAACGACTTACAGATTGTGGAGCACAATAGTTTTAAAAGTCTCCAGCTTGCTATGAAATCGATGATAGAGGTGAAGCTAATGATTTTTACAATAGTCTGCTATGAAACCAACACCACAATTGTTGTTTTGACAATACAACTTTAACAAAGTATTCTTTCCCACACTGCAACACTCAATATTGCATTTACTTCTCCCACACCCATTATACAACAATGACAAAATGAATTAACACCCCCACATATATATATATATATATATATATATATATATATATATATATATATATATATATATATATATATATATATATATATATATATATATATATATATATATATATATATATATATATATATATATATATATATATATATATATATATATATATATATATATATTATGGTTTCATTGTCAAACAATCCATAGTGGTATTTGTCTTATATATGGATATATATATCTTCCTATATGTACATTTTGAAATATGGATCAGGAAATTGAATACATATATATGTGTACATCTATGTATCTACCAGGGAATTCAATACCCAATAAGTGTTAAAAATGACGGATGTTCAAAAATCCAAATTAAATAGAACTTTAAAATATTGAAAATAGAAGAGGCAGTCTACGACAATAAAGAGTTTGCTATGGCGAACTAGAAAAAGGAATATCACGAGGTATAGTTTGTTATGGGGAACTTCAAATAGTTGAGTCAAAAATAGAAATTGGAAAAGAGCTATTACAAAAACACTTCACAATCACATTAATATGATGGATGTTCAAAAACCCACATTAAGTAATGTATCTAAGAGTTAATTTTAAATTTAGTATAAAATTTAGTAAATAAATGGAGACAATAAACCCAAAGAGATAATGAAGTGCACAGGAACAATAAATGAAAACACATAAAATAAAGCAATCTCACCCAATGTTTTCATTCTCCATGGCTGACCTCCATTACACCTTATAACTTATTGATTTGTGTTGCCCTCAAATCAAATGTGCGAGCAATCCTTGACGAAGTCCTACACAAGCTTTGAAGGATTTTCTTCTAAAATTCCTATGCTTATGACAATATGATAGAAACTTTAACGAAATATGCCAATAAATGCTATGATGCCTAAAAAATGCCTAAGTATGTTAGTGCATCAGTGTGTAATGTGTGTCATCCAAAAATGAGAACAAAATAGCATTTTATAGAAAATGCCATTTTGAATGGATGGACGAGATCAACTTTCAACATAGACCTAAAATCAGAGGACGAGATTAAATCAGACAATCCCTAATCAAGGTTAGGAAAAATCCTTAATTGAGTGGTCAAGATGTCATCTAAGAAGATCGAATCGACGGTGGAGAATAAATGAGATAACTAATTAGAAAATAAAGATTTTCAAAAATTAGGAAGATAAAGACTGCCTGATTTGTGAGATTCGAAAATTAAGAAGATAAGAGATGAACTGAAGATCAAATTCAAAAAATCAAGGATCTACCCGATTACTTGATTTTTAGAAGATTAGTTACCATTTTGAATTAAATTAATTCAAACTATGAATTTTGTGAAATAATTAATAATCGCTTATCAGATTATTTACCAAAATGGACTGTCAGTTAAGAATGTGATGACATTTTAAATAATTTTATTTATTTAAAATGAGATGAATATTAATTTATGATAATTAAATAATTAATGATAATTATTTAATTTAGAAGATAAGATTAATTAATTAAATAAATTAATCAATTCATTTAATTATGACAATTAGTGACATATTAAATAAATAAATAAAACTTATTTATTTAATAATCAGGAAGAAATTATTGAAAAGGGTGATTAAATAAATTAAGAAATTTATTTAATTAAGGGAAGACTTAGACAATTAATGGCGTATTTAATAAATAAATGAAATTTATCTATTTAATAATCTTGAAGAATAAAATAACATGAATTAATTAAATAATTATGAATTATTTAATCAATAGTTGAATGTGGACCAAGGACATAATTAAATGTCATAATTATGCTAGGATGAAAGTGGTTAAAATAGAGCTTGCAGGCCTAGGTCATTTTTAAGTGTCTACATTTTGCCCCTCTTTATCATAATGTAGCATGTTGCATTGTGACAAAAAAAATAAGTCAAAAATATGCCCTAGTGCAAAATACGATGAGGAAGAATGACGAGGAGGGTAGCAATATGCCCCCTCGAGAGGACAAACGGGTTCCAAGAACATGGGTGTGCTCTTGAAATTGATAAGAAGACTAAATTATGAAGAGACAAAAAAAATGTTAGTGCAAAAGATATGGATGATGAAGATGCAGATTAGATGAAAGAATCCTTCAAAACTTGCAATAGGACTTTAATATTTATTGCTCTTAATCATCATTGGGTGGTAAAAATGACACAAATGGACAACAAACACCATGATATGATAGACCAAGGTGTGCAAGGTCATCCACTTGAAAAAAAGACAATCACAAAAAGGAATATCCTAACTCATACTAAGGATCATGTTGCCCCAGTCTTTTTGTCTAGACAATCTATAGACAGTAGTCAAAGAAAAAAAATAGGCTAGGAGACATCATCTCACCTCCAAATCCTTCATGGGACATCCTCGAGGTAGCTAGTAACATGACCAAAAAGAAAAGAAAGTAAAAATATAAGACAAAATAGCCAAGATAGTCAAAAGATAAGACAAGATAGACCAGAAAGATTAATAGCCATTTTATTTTGTTTGCCAATGTTTGTTTTCCAAAGATTGATTTCTTGTCGGTTTGACAGTTTTGACAGTTTAAGAGTTTTTCCAATTTGACGGTGTTGACAGTTTGACGGGGCCTATTGTTAGGAAGGACACATCCTGAAAAAGGCAAAGGACATTTTGACAAGGTCCAAATCCAAGAAGGACACATCTTGAAGAGGACCAAAGAGTGACGAGACTGACATTGTTTTGACTAATATGTTTTGAAAAGTTGACTGATGTTGACTATATGATTGATTGGACTGTGTTGTTTGATTTTGACCAATTTTGACATTGATGTTTCAAATGACTGTCTTGTGTCTAAGTTTGACTATGTCTGAATTATTTGACCGATGTGACGATTGTGACAAATTCCATGATTTTATTTGGACCAACCTAAAAGGACTGACCTAATGTCTTGGGGACTCATCGATTGATGGCCTTGCCTATGTAGCAAATGTGCGAAGACAACGTAGTTCGGCAATGACATGGACTGACTGACATGACTAACTTTAACTCCATTTTTAGGATTTTGACATTGATTTGGATGTTTTTTTGTTTTCCTTCAGGATGTTTTATGATTTTTAAGTCTTTCTTTAGGACATTTTATGATGTTTTTGGTCTCTCTTCAAGACATTTTATGATGTTTTTGTCCTTTTGTCGTTTTATGATTTTTTTTTTATTTTGACGTTTAAGAGGATCGTGACAAATGCATGTGACTGATTCTTACACATGAGAATCCAAGGAAAAACATGATTGTGCCCCGCATAAAGATGAATACCAATTGACAAGTGATGGCAACGTTGTTTGATGTGGGAAGGACGCATCTCGAAACAACATGTAGACGATGATGATGATGTGATGAAAGTATGAAGGTCTGCAACTGGGCCATGAACAAAGTCAAGTGACATTTTGGATAATGTGCTTGTATGACTTATACTCGTTGCATTTGTAATGACTTGGTTAGGAAGAAATGGGATGATGGAGCATCCTTAGACCATTTGACAAGGGAAAGCCAAGAAAGGTGATAGACATGAAAGGATGAGAGGTGGCCTTGGTAAAGGACGGGACACATGAGACTAAGGGAATTGTCATATGATTTTCAAGCACTATGTCACATAAGGATAATCAGGTTTACGTCAGCAATGACATGATGTTTCATGGATAATGTATGACCAAAGGATAGGCCTGTCAAAAATTTTCCCAAAGCATGACTTATGTGTGCCTGTTTTATGTCAAGACCAAGGTAGGTGGGAAAATGGATGAAAATGATAGGGCTTAGATGGATGTAAATGTCATGAGGAAGGCATGGGAAAAGAGATGATTTTCCCCTAAGTGTAAAAGTCCACATAGATGATTTATTTTACACGACGCCTGTTTGCCAAGTTTTCATCATGGTACTTATCCAGGGCACCTGTTTTCCAGGTCTTCACCATTGGAAGAATTTTTTCTCTTTACTATTTTCTTGACTTTTTGATTTTTTTGGTGTCACCAAGACACCTGTTTGCCAAGTTTTCATCAGGGTGACAATGTTGTACATTATTCATTTTTTTTTGTATTTATGATTTTGTGGATAGCCAGGATGCTTTAGATGATCACTACCTATTATGAATTCACTGACGATGCCGATGTAGAGACTGGTGCCATGATATGCCAATAATGACCTTGCTGAAGGAGTTGTCCTGTCAGGATCATAGCGCTTGCATACAACTTATCAATGTCATTGTGATCCTTTCTGATACTAGAATTGGCCTTATTAGAATACACACAGCATGATAGAGTGCCATGAGAGTCCTTATGGTAAAGAGTTGTTTCCAAGATGTGACAGATGTGTGACGTGGGATTTTTGGACTTTAGATGAGATGTAGGATTATGACGAATGATGGTAGACATGGAAAGGTTGTTTGGACGTTTGGATGAATCACTTTTTATTTTACAAACTTGGTATGGTGGATGACGGATTTTGGAGGGATGGCATTTGGAACCAACACCTTTAGATGCCTTACTTGATGACCATTTTGAAGGAGGTGGAAATTTTTTGTATGTGGGAGTCCTCTTGTCTTGTGGCTCCACATTGAGATTGACTTTTTCTTTTGACATATTTTCTTTGCTTGATCCACTTGTCTTTGGGATCCATTTTAATTTCATTTATCCACTTGTCTTTTTGTTTGATTCGATGGCCTTTGACATTTGATTTTGATTTTTTGATTTGTATGCCTTTTGTCTTTGTTGGTTCCAAAGGGAAGGTTTATTTATGATGGAATGCCAATTTATGGTGTGGGTGGAGGGGGTAATGGCAATAGTCTTATGACAAGGATCACTCATGGACTCCATTTTGACATTTGTATTTGACAAGGTTTCCCCCAGTATCGAGGAGGTTCCACTGGCATCATTAGATTTGTTGTCTAAGGAATAGCCAAGACCTTGATGTCTATAATTTTACTATAGTTGTATTGGTTCTTGAATTCCTTGCTCATGTATTCCTAGTCCTTTGCCTTGATATTGCATGCTTTGACAAATTCTATTTGCAATGGGGTATTTGTTGCTTTGAAAGCAAGATGCCAACCCATCATTAGGTATGTGAATACTGTCACTTGTAATATTTTCATCTGCAAGAAAGCCTGCTCTAACAAAGATAGATGACCCTAGTTGATAAAGTGTCTTAGCTTCATTATCATGCTGGACATATTCATGACTGATATCTTTGGTCTGATCATGTGACATGTCAGGTTTAGATTATTCTATTGGTGCTTCCAAGGCAATGTAGAATCCATCATTATGTTTAGTGTCATAGATTCCAATGATTTTAGTTATAACTTGATCATATGCAAGAATGTCCCTAGTGGAAGATTCTTGTTCTGGAGGAATATCGTCTATGTGTCCCATGAAGGAAAGTGTCTCATTGTGGGAAGTGTTAATAGTCGAGGCCTTTATAAGGTCGGCAAGTGTTTGATCATGAATGGTGTAAAGGTCAAGGAGTGGATCATTTTGGACTTCATGATCAATGGTAGGGTCTTGTTCGAAGATGGGGTTGTCATGGATTTGGACTTCTTGGTCAATGATGGGGTCTTGGTCAAAGATGGGTTTTTCATGGATGATACAGTCAGAAATAGAGTCATTGTCAAGGAGAGGTGTGTTTTGGATGTCATGATTGTCTTGAAGGAATTCATGGATGGACTGAAAAATAGGGTCATGGGATGGAATACCTTGTTCTTGACATGAGGGTGACATTATAAGGTCATGCTTTGGGCTTTAATTTTGACATGTATCCTCAAGTTTATTAAATGGGATTTAACTTTGAGTAATGACAGAATTTTCATGACTAGATGTGGCTTGTGAGAGGGTGATTTGAAAAGGATTAGGAGAAGACGTGGGGACTTGTATGGGACTAGTATGTGAAGGGCTAGGATAGGAAATGGGTACTTGGACGGGATTGGTATGGGAAGGACTAGGGACTTGGGCTAGACTAGTTGGTGATGACATAGGATATGACATGGAGACTTTGACTATATTAGTTGGTAATGACATAGGTTATGACATAGGGACCTGGACTGGAATGGAGTAAGGTTGACTAAAATGGGATGTGGAGACTTGGGCCGGATCGGTATGGTATGATGTGGGGATGTGACATGAGTTGGTAGATAGTTGATAATGCATGTATACTTGGATGGGATTGATAGGTGAAGGACTAGCATATTTCGTGGAGACTTGGTATGGACTAGTGGATAGTTGGTTTCCCTTGTCAAAGCTAGGATAAGGGTGATAATTGTACATGTGTTGTGAATTAATGGTAGGATTTTTGTTAAGTGACTGTGGATAGTGGTGGTAGACGGATGAAGGACTTGGACTAATTGGTTGTTGGTACAAAGGGCATTGATTTTTGACTTGGATAAATTCTCTCCTAAAGTCAAAGGCTTCTTGGTATCAACCTCTACAGAGTAATTCATATTCAACTTTACTAGGAAGCCTATCAACATTTTGTTGAAGGGAAGAGAAGGTGGTGGATGCCATGATTTTGTGAGATGATAATGTTGTTTGTCTAAGGGAAATGACTAATTCAAGGTGATAAAATTGTCAAGAAAGGATACCAAATGCCAAGGTAACAATGAAGACTAAATATGAAAATGTTGACAAAGAAAAATGACCAATGCCAAGTCTAGATGCCAAATGAGGACTATTATGGACACTATTTCAGTTCTGGTTTTTGACAAAGATGTTTGAAAAAGATATTTGACAAAAATGTTTGGATTCTGATTCTTGTCTGTGACAGCTTAAAATTTCAGTTAAGCAAATGTGTCATTTCAAGTGGCAAATGCATTGCAGTGTGCAGATGCATCGTTTCAAGGATCAATTGGGTGTTAGGAATGCACATGTGGCTCTGGAACTGACGAATACGACAAGATGTGACAAATGTAGTTCTGTGAGACTCAGATGCATTGCAATGCATACAAATGCAGTGTTTGTACAATCAAAAGCGGTTCAGTTTTGCATATGCGGATTTACAGAAAGCTAATGCATTGTAGGATAGGAAAATGTAGTGTTATAAATGGAAAATGTGACTCGATATGTCAAATGGGGATTTTTAAATGGCACATGCGATGCAAAATTTCAAATGTGGCGTTATAAATGGAAAATGCGACTTGACATGTTAGATGCATTACAGACAAACTATTTAGACCAGTTTTGATCAAATTCTTGAAGTTTGACTTGGTTGTTTCTAGATGTTTGACTTTTGTTTGGTTTGTTTCAATATCCAAAAAACACTTGCAAGCATGATATTTTGACTATAAGCAAGCACACATAAGACAAGTACAATCCTAGGTTATGCCAGGACAATATTCGCTAGATGCCACGTGGGTTTCCCCAACCACATATTAGTAGCATGTGAATTCAGAAGCTTGGCTGCACGGGCTCCCCCTTACAGTGCACTCTCTTCTCAGGCCAACCAAGCTTCCAACCCCCATGAAACTCCCATGGCAGATTGATCACCTCTACTACAGACTACAAAGATGTGGATGCCTTCACACCAACCGGTGTTGCGCTAGCAAATAGAAGGTTTTTGGCTACTAAACAATGGTGTTTAATTCAGGACCCCTGTTTGAGTGGCCATACATGTGGAAAAAGAATAATCACTAATTAGGTGGCACTCCAGTCTAAAGAGGTTAAACTCAACAGGGTTTATCGGAGTACTACTCTGTCCGTATGACACATCCGCACTCGTAATCTTAGGTTTTCCCTTAAGATTCACATTTATATACCAGTCAGGGGTAGCTTGGCTTTAGCTCCATTTCCGGTTTGAGTCATGTTGGGGTGATGAAATCCCTAGGCAGGCCCAATTTCTAGAGTTAGTAACTGTTTCTCTTACACCCAAGATCGCATGAATGTGCAAGGGGAGAGGATACTTTGATTACTAAATCATGATAGTAATAACATATAAAAATGGGTCTAGTTTTCTAATCACTGAGTTTTCATAGGGTGAGAGCATACTCGCCTACCATTTTGCAAACACACTCAGACAAAGTAGAAACACCAGTTCGTTTTAATTGTACCAAAAGGAAATGTGTACTCAACTAAGAATAAGATAATCACATTGTTTTGATGTTTAGTCTTTGACGTTCGAACCTACAAGACCACACATTAGTAGTTTGAATGTTTTCCTTTGACCCACAAAAAGTAACCGCCAAATGCTATAAACAGAGATTAGTAAAAAAAACCTAAACGAAAAGAACAAACTAAAATATTCATTACTTCCTCAAAGCTAAACAAAATTTTAAATCGTAGATATTTATGGAAAGCTAAGACATAGACCTTCAAAACCCAGAAAACGTTTTACAGAATCTTGCAAGACAAAAGTGTTATAAACAAAAGAAAGTTCGGGTTTTAATAGCTAAAGCTTAAAAAACTGTGATCACTAAAGCGGCCATAACTTTCTCAAATATTAACAAAATTTTAAACCGTTTGAAGTTACACAAAGCTAAGAATGAGGACTACAAAACTCATATAATCATTTTAAATGATTTTATGTGCCCAGTTTTTTGTGCTCAAAATAAGGTGACGGGATTTCATATGAATTTTTTGTTGTAACCTGCAAAACAGAGAAAACAAACAAGAAAACACACAAATTTCTCTACAAAAATGTTGGGTTCACCAATGTATCTAAGGGTTAATTTTAAGTTTAGTATAAAATTCAATAAATCAATGGAGACAATAAACCCAAAGAGATAATGAAGTGCAAAGGAACAATAAATGAAAACACACAAAATAGAACAATCTCACCTAATGTTTTCATTCTCCATGGCTGACCTCCATTACACCTTCTAACTTGCTGATTTGTGTTTCCCTCAAAGAGAACATGCGAGCAATCCTTGATGAAGTCCTGCACAAGCTTTGAAGGATTTTCTTCTAAAATGCCTACGCCTATGACAATATGATCGAAACTTTAATGAAATATGCCAATGAATGTTACGATGCCTACAAAATTCCTAAGTATGTCAGTGCGTCAGTGTGTAATTTGTGTCATCCAAAAATGAGAAAAAAATAGCATTTTATAGAAAATTCTATTTTGAATGGATGGACGAGATCAACTTTTGACATAGACCTAAAATCAGAGGACAAGATTAAATTAGACAATCCCTAATCAAGGTTAGGGAAAATTCCTTAAGCGAGTGGTCAAGATGTCATCTAAGAAGATCGAATTGGCGGTGGAGAATAAATTAGATAATTAATTAGAAAATAAAGATTTTTGAAAATCTAGAAGATATAGATTGCTTGATTTGTGAGATTTGAAAAGTCAAGAAAATAAGAGATGAACTGAAGATCAAATTTGGAAAATCAAGAATATTCCTGATTACTTGATTTTTAGAAGATTAGTTACCATTTTGAATTAAATTAATTCAAAATATGGATTTTGTGAAATAATAAATAATTGATTTTCAGATTATTTACCAAAATTGACTGTCAGTTAAGAATGTGATGACATTTTAAATAATTTTATTTATTTAAAATGAGATGAATATTAATTTATGACAATTAAATAATTAATGATAATTATTTAATTTAGAAGATAAGAATAATGACATATTTAATAAATAAATGAAATTTATTTATTTAATAATCATGAAGAATAAAAGAACATGAATTATTTAATCAATAGTCGAATGTGGACAATTAAATGTCATAATTATGCTAGGATGAAAGTCATTAAAATAAAGCTTGCAGGCCTAGGTCTTTTTTAAGTGTCTACAAGTAAACTTTAAAATATGGGGAATAGAAGAGGCAAACTATGATAATGAATGGTTTGCTATGGAGAACTAGAGAAAACACTACCATGAAGAATAGTTTGTTTTGGGCAAGTTCAAACGGTCAACACAAAAACAATATTAGGAAACATATTCATACAAGAGACATAACATGTTCCATAGAGACAAAATAACCATGATAAATAACAATTATAATGACCTTCCACAAACATAGAGAAATTCTAAAAGAGCTATTACAATAACACTTAACAGCTATATATATATATGTAATTACTCCTATGTTAATTTGTATCAATGTGGACAAAAAAATAGTTTCCTTCCTTTTAAGTGTTATTCTAGTAGCTCTTTTATCTATCCAACCTTATATTTTTAGCTGATAGGCTATTTCTTTGAAGTTTCCACTAGGATTTTCAATAGCCCAACCCTAAATAGGACTTTTCGTCATGGAAATACCACCAAAGATGCATAGAGATAAATACAAACAATAAAAGAAGCGAGAAAAAATTACTAACCCTAACCATATTTTTTGATGACTTATAAATGTTGGAGTATAATAACTACAAACAATAAACAAAACCTAAAATAATTACTAACACTAAGCATAATTTTTGGTGAAAGAAACAAGATTTAACTGCAATAAATCCATTAATACAGAGCCATAATCTCTTTGAAGTCTCCAAAATGGGTATAACAAAAAAGATGCAAACATATAACAAGGAACAATAAGCAAAGAATGAAAGAGATGAATAATATATTAATAATTTACGCAAAATACCTATGTAAAATGACTTATAGATTCTCGAACAAAACAGTCTTAAAACCCTCCAATCTATTGTCAAACCGAGTCAAAGGTGACAATTTTTACACTAGTCTGCTATCAAACCAACACCACAATGACAATATATCTTAATCAATATACTTTCTTGCACATTTCGCAACACATCACTGTTAAAACCCTCCAACTTGCTATCAAAAGGAACAATGAGTAGAGAACGAAAGACATGAACAATAAATTAATCATTTATGCAAAATAGCCATGTAAAATGACACTTACATTTCACCTTCTGCATTTGAAAGAAAGAATTAACTACAATTTCTCCTATGGTAATTTAAAAATTGCTTAGGTAAAGATACACATGGACAACCACAAACAATAAATGAAAGATTCACATAGATAAGATGCAATCACTCCTATGTTAATCTGCAATTTTTTGTATGTTAATGGGTGCATTGACAAAAATGCACAAAGATAACTAAAACAATAAACAGAGGCTGATAAAATTACTAATCCTAACCATATTTTTTGATGAAAGAAAGAAGATTTAACTACAATTGCTCCTATGGTAATGGGTGCAACACCAAAGATACACAAAGATAACCACAAACAATAAATGAAAGATTCACATAGATAAGTAAAACAATAAACAAAGGGTGAAAAAAAATCTCCTGTGTTAATCTGCAATTGCTCCCATGCTAATGGGTATAATGCCAAAAATGCATAGAGATAACTAAAACAATAAACCAGTGGCAAAAAAGTTATAAACCCTAACCATATTTTTTGAAGAAAGAAAAAACATTTCATTACAATATCTCCATCCATATAGAGCAATAATGTCTTACAAATCTCCAAAATGAATATAACACCAAAGATAGAAACACATAATGAGAAAAAATGAATAGTAAATTAATCATTTATGCAAAATACCCATGCAAAATGACTCACCATATAGATGCACAAAGATAACTAAAACAATAAACCAATGGTGAAAAAATTACCAAACCTAACCATATTTTTTGATGAAAGAAATAAGTTTTAATTGCAATTTCTCCATACATACAAAGCAATAATCTCTTTGAAATATCCAAAATGGGTATAATGCCAAAGATAGAAACATATCACAAGAATATGTCAATAATTAATTAATAATTTATGCAAAATTCCCATGTAAAATGACTTACAGATTTTGGAGAACATACTTCATGGATTTTTGGAATAGTCTGCTATCAAACCAACTAGGGAGCCGAAGGCGACGATTTTTACAATAGTCTACTATGAAACAAATATCACAATGACTATTTCGACAATACAACTTAATCAAAGTATACTTTCCCACAATGCAAAACTCAATATTGCATTTACTTCATCCACCCAAATTTACTAACCTTGCCTCCATCGTACAACAATGATAGAATGCATTAACACTCCCACAAGCAAACACTTACATTTTAGCTTCCGGGTATCAAGGAAACCAACTCCACCGCTGCCAACCCACGGAATTCCCAATCTCCATGTCGCCACATAAAACTGGGTCTAGTCACCACCGACTAGGACATCTCTGGTTCTGGAAAACCCAATTCATAGCTAGGTTGATGAAATTCCTGATGGAAACTTCAAACAAAATAGCCTATTGAATAATTAGAATATAATTGCATAAAATTGATAAATCAATAATTTGACATCAAACATTCTAGGTAATTGCTTAGGACGCTGCCACATCACGTGGGCATCCACATTTTGTGATGTCATCCATATGACTCATAACATTGAAATACTTCTAGTAAATATCCAAATATCACTCAATAGTTTACCTATTATACAAAATTATAAAGTTAATGTACTAGTGTAATCTAGGCTTGTAGCTAACATAAACAAAACACAAAGAAATTAATCACATTATTCAAGTTAAATCAAGCTCCCAATGAAATTCTTGAAAGCATGGAGCATGCAAAGAATCAAGACAAAAATATGAAATAACAATACATGCATGAATGAGACTAAACTAAATACCCCAAACCTCATCCCATAAGGGGATTGGTGCCATATTGATGTGGAACATTGGCCCTTTCCTAATCCCTTTGATGAACAAGCTTCAAGATTGTAGACATTGATGAAAATTGTCGCAAATGGATGTAAGATTAGAGCTCTGATGATGGAAATGGATGATAGTGTGGATGAAATGAAGTAGCATAACTTTTCTTTCAAAAGTGGATCATTTTCTCATAGAAGTGGGTTCTATTTATAGGAAAAAAGAGTGAATCAAGGGTTACAAATGAATAAAAAGATTGATGGAATGATTAGCCTTGTGATAAGTGTCACAAGGATAAGAGATGTGAGGGGATATGTGCTCACACATATGTGAGCACATTTTGGGAAGAGAGCCTGTAAGAAGGTGTAAAAGCCAATGGTTGAAGAATTAAATGTGTGTGGTCGAAGGATATTAAGGTATGTAATAGAAGTAAAGGCATGTGTAAGAGCCATTAAAGTTCGTGTAAGAGGAATGCAGGCTTGTGTAAGATACAAGATGGCTTGTGGAAGAGTCATTAAGGCTTGGGCGGCTTATGCATGAGAAATTCAATGAGGGGAGTAAATGAAGAGAGAATATTCCATGGGAATAGTCTCATGCAAGTGTGAAGAGAAAATAGCCTTTTAGTTAATTTGAGAAAATTAATTAGTTGTGCAAGTTGGAGTAAATAAACCATGGGTTTATTGAACTAAGATGGAATTAAATATTGGAGAATTGACTAATTAGGATTAGCAAGTGGATAAGGTTAATTAATCAATGATTAATTAACTTAAGTAGGTTTAGCAGAATTTGGAGGAATGTGACATTTAATTAAATAATTAGAGTTATTTATTTAAATGAGAAAACATAGGAGTTTTGATTAATAATTTGAACTATTTGATTAAATGAGATAAAAGTTAGTATGAAAGGGGATGAATTAATCATAAAAAATTGATTATTTGATGAATAGGAGAAAGTGATAAATTTAATTAAACAATTTAGATCATCCAATTAAATAGTTAGAAAAGAGGTGATTTTAGACATGAAATAGCGTTAAAATCAAATTTAAATGCATAATATCGATCATGAAAATTTGAAGTGTCTATGATTTTCCCCTCTTTGAAGTGAGGTACCTAATACATTGGTTCAAAGACTAACACTTTTTAGGATTAATGTTCTTTCCTAGATCAAAACTTAAAAATTATTAATTTTTTTGAATGCCCCACTATTGCCCTAGAAAAAGGAATCATGTAGCTACACTACCCCCTCAAAAGCTCAAGCATAAATTTCAATTTTTAGGTTGAACTCGTGAAAAAGATTCAACAAAGGTTCAACTGTAGAAAATAAGCCATGCAAGATGTGAAAATAAGCTCAAGACAGTAAAAAATGCTCAAAAAAGGCTTCATGGCTCAACACTTGATCAATAGGGTTAAAATACACATTCCCACCTCAATTAGCACAAAAAGCCCCAACTTTCATGCTTAAATATGAATGCAAGGGTCATTTTCAATTCATTTACATACTTTCCTTTAGAGAATTCTTGCAAATTTTATTTGAGCTACTAACGCTATGGACAGTCATGTGCTTCCCAAGCATCGTGTAGATAGTTTGAGAGTACTAACGACCTCTCGACATAGGACCCCTAGAACTCAAATAAAAAAATCTCATCTTTTTTTATTTTTGATGCATTTATTACGGTTCAAAAGTCAATCTATAGAGACATTGTTTTGCACCACTTTTGCTATAGTTGGCATAACTATCAACCTTGGAGCACTTCCCTTGTGAGATAGTGTTGTAGAGCCCAATTTGAATACAACGTCACAAAAAAAATGCTAACTTTCCTTTGTGAGATTGGGTCACATAGGTTGATTTTGGTTGGGTGTCTCTATTGAATTTTTATTCACCTAAAATGAATAACATCATGCGAAGCAATTTAGGTCTAGCAGCATGTAGAAATGTCAATCCATCTTTGTAGGATTCCACCAATTTTTATTTTACCATCACTATTTCCATAAAGATATAGTTTTTCTATTGAGAATAGTTTCTCTTTTACAGTTATAGGGTCCAAAGTTAGCAATTTTGATGCAGTGCACTTTGTGTGTGTAGGAGGTTCTTCACCCACTCTTGTCCAAGGAGCATCGATGTAGTATTCTTCATTGTGGGGGATAGTTGAATGATGACGTGATGGAATTTTTAGGTGCCATTGGATTTTGTTTCATAGTACACATGCCTATGATTCACACATGTCTAGTGATGATGATAGCTCTAGTCAAGAAGTGGCATAGTGATACTTCCTCATTTCACTTGCTCACTGGAGAGGCAACAATGACTCTCGAGGACATGTGGTGGATTTTTTGGATTCCCATCCATGGGGAGAGGATTATATATGACACCAAGGCTAGAGGGGATGCCATTTTTGAGGTTCTTGGTTTAGATGTGTATTATGCTGACAAGGACCAGATTGACTTGTATGAGTATGATGGGGTTTTCCCAGACTTGAAATTTTTTGTTGTAGCCTTTATTGTAGAGGTATTTGTACCCAAGTACTAAGCCAAAGGATTTAGTGTTGGTTTGGGATTGGTTTGGGCCTGCATGATGGAGGACACAACATTATATGCATGGGGTCTTGTGGTTCTCTCGTCCATCTACCATGACATGCATTGAAGGTGGTGTATCTTTGGGCACAGAGCATAGGAGCAAGGGTGACAGTTCTCCATATTTAGGAATATGAGCACATCGTCATACTTCAACTGATCCTTACTGTTGTTGATACAAATCACGATGAGCCAAAAGTTTATAGATATAGGCTGAACACCACTTTGCAATATACTGGCATTTGAGGGATCTTGCACTAGAGATGGGTTATAGATGACATGATAGTGTTTCGGTAGAGGTCATGGGTCTAGGATTATTAGAGGTATGATGATGATAAGAAAATATTCTATTCTTTTTGGACCAAGTATATGTAGGGATGAGAACAACATATGATAGAGAAGTACTTACCAGATTGGATAGATATACAATTTAGAGAGGTGCAAAATGAACCTCAAGATGGATATAGAGCCATATTTTTCCAACACATCTAGAGAGACATCCTGGGGATAGATGATCCATCCCTAGGTTGTTTTGGTGTTCCAAATATCAATAGAACAATGGAATCCTAAATACTAGCCACTTTTTTTATGTTCAGATTCAAAGGTTGATTTGGCCAACTAACAGGAAATGGGATTAACACATGTTTCCCTTGCACTTTAGGCTTTGTAAGACCTCTAGGGGGGTGACCCTTCACCAACATCTAAAGATCTGGGCACACAATTAATATGATATTGCTTAATAGATAATTTTCTCAAGGAATTATGCTGAGAATCATAAAATATCACTTATTATTGGCAAGACACTGAGTGAATTTCTCAAACTAGCAATGGAGAACATGGAAAACACAAAACTCAACATACATAATTGAAATGATTTTTAATTTTAAGGATTTGCGGCCAAGCTGAAAACATCAGAAGCATATTACTTGACCAATGCCAATAAATGGGCTATGGAGTCATATAAAAGCATTTCATCCTACAATGTTGAACATGTTCTGAAGATCTTTGCAACTGTTATTAAATTTTGACAACAAGACCATTGAAGTTTCATCTAATAATCATTCTTTACAAATCCACCTGAAACATAACACTCCTATCACATTTGTTGAAGAAATTACACTATTCTCTTAATAATAAGCAATAATAAGCTCAACTTGTGATTCATTCAAGCATTTACATTATTCATATAAAATAGAAGGAAACAATAGATGTAGCTCAATGCATGAAAAGACTCAGATAATTTTATTATTGAATCCAAAAGAGCAGTACATCTCAGAAATGGAGACAATTATCAACTAAAATAAAATGAAAGCACAATTCAGAAAGGACACTTTTAGATTTAATGACTCAATTACATTCCTCCTAGCTTTATAATTCTACCTAGAGCTTCTGCCTAACTTGCAGAGCTTTCAAAAATTGGAACCCCAACCTTAGAAACATTACAATGAGAGAAGAAGAGAATAAAAGGGAAAATAAAAACAACCCTAAGATTAATCTGATCCATGGATGTAATCTAGAAATTTCATCCACTGTTGATAAGCAAAAATTTGTAAAGCCTCTCTCCTCTCTCTTCCAACTGAATTTTCCTTTCAATTTTCCTTTGTCCAAACTGTCTTGCAACAAAAAAATTTCCCATGTGATGAAATTCTATCCCATTACTCTACTGTTGAGAAAAATTTCTCTGTCTTACTTGCCCTGAACAAACTCTATTTCCTGTAGCTGCACATTATATTTCACCTTTATATATTAAAGTTATATAACTTTAATATTTATGATTGACCTTGTTTTATTAATTCATGGCAAAATAAAGAAGTGAATATTTTATTCACTTTACTCATGCACTTTCACGTGCCATTTCTGGTTCAATCTATGTCACTTTTACTACTTTACCTGTGCCGTGAAATATTAAATATTCCACTTTGGGCCATTTAAACAAATGCCCGTGAATATTCTGATTTCACTTTAAAAGTGAAAATTTTAGATACTTGCCCTTGAATAATGAAATCCTATTACTTTATCGGGCAAATAAAGTTTAAATGCAACCACCATTGGGACAAAATTCAATGGGGCCCACCTCTTTTAAGAAACATTTCAATATTTCAGAAGCCACCCAAAATATTCGAGCTTCATTTCTTGGTCGGGCATGTTTCTAATTTGAAATATTTTGCTTTTTATTAAATGAAAGCCTTCTCCTATGCGTTCATTTTTGCTAGGCCCACATGCCACCTGGTGTGTTTTCGCGCATCCCGTGATAAATAACCATTGGGCACTTTAAACCCGTGAGTTAGCGGGCTGAGGCTGAGATTTAATCTCCCCTTCATGCCCGTGATACACCATTTCATTTAATGTTACCTTGTGCTTTGTTAAATATTTCATCGGGAACATTAAAAAGGCTTTATTTTTCAATAAAATAAAACCCATCATACTCACCCCGCACTCTCGCTGAAATTAAGAAGCGAGCACTTTCATCCCACAAGATGGCGACGGAGGGTCTAGATCTGGCTGCACTCAACTTCTTATTTTGGTCGTTTATTTCTTCTTGTTATCTTTTTTTTGCCCTAATTTCTCTATTCATTGTTTGCTCGAGCTCTGTTCACAGAACAATGGTGCCATTCTCTGCATCTGTTAGAGAGTTTCTAAAGAATGTTCAACATATCTTCTCATGTCCTTTGTTGGGCGCGTGGGGTTTGAAGCTTCTGAGGCGTTTTCATCAATACACTTTGCCCTGCAATGCGTGGCAATCTCCTCTATTGGCATCCTTCTACATACCCTGGAGTTTATTCTCTATTTTGATGGGGCGCGTACCCTGCGTGTTTGCTTGAAGGTTCCACGAGATTTTTAATTCTTACTGCATTTGCATGAAAGTTTCCAACACTGGTTGCCCTCTATTTTTGTGTTCAATGGCCATCCCCTCATTCTTGGAGATCTCTCTGCCTAACAGGTCAAGGGCCTTCTCTTGAGGAGTTTCTTGGTTTTTCCAAGAAACCCATACTCTGTGGGTGTGCATCAAATATGGCATCTTTCTCTAATGTTGATAGCGCCCTTAATGGATGTCCACAGCCTTTCCAAACCACGCCCTCTCCAAACACTTCACATGCCTTTTGTCCTCTATACGCAGGAAATAATGCGCATTGCATTTGTTCTTTGAGTTTCTAAAGGAAATTCAACATATCCATTTTGTAATTACTGCTCTCATTGCACTTTTCTTCACTTCATTTGTTTGAAGCTTCAAGTGACTTTTAATGAATCCATAATGTGTATACCCTACAGTCACTTCACAAAAGCATACTCTTTCAAAACATTTAGATACCCATCTTATTTCTAGCGCATTCTTACACCATGTAAGACTTAATTTGTCTTGTGAGTTGGCCCTTTGCTCAAACATTTGGATGCAACAAATTATTATACTAGTATACAAATGTTTTGAAATAATAGTAAAAATTCCTCTCAAAATGCATAGGTTTTGTGATGGCAGCTTCCTTCTAACATACTTCACACTCTCTCAAGTTTGTATATATCTTCTCCAATACATTTTGACTTATTCAATGACCTACTCTTGTGTCTAACGGGTAGTTTCCTCAGAGATTTCCATAAAATAATTTTTACATAGATCTACTTTGGGCAGTTTAAAATTGTTTTCACTGCTTGAAACCATTCACTTGTACTTAACATTCATGTCATCAAGCAAACATGAAGTACTGGATTAGCCTTTGTCTACCTTTCATGTATGTCAAAATCAGGGGATCTTAGCAGCAAAATTGCCTGTGAAATGATTTTATTTTATTACTATACAATCTTTCATGCATTGTAGCAATATTAGAGGGCACTCGATTTTATCCATGGAAACTCAAGTGAAACATCACCTTCTTTAATTGATTGAAGAAAAAAAACTCATGTCCTTTGTTAACTTATTCAGATGCTTGGGTGCCATTCTCTACAATTTTCCTTGCACAATGCACTACAAATTGGAAGTTATTTGAAACAACCATTAATGGATTCCTATACCCCATTTGACCATTGCAACGTTCACAACATCATAATAGTGCAAAGCATGTCAGACCCCATGTGGCTTGACATAAAAAAAAATCATTTTCAAACAAGTTTCATGCTCAAATTGATCAATCATGGCCTCTGAATGCTTCTGAAGTTGAAAAATGAATTGGGTTACAATTAGAATATGTTTTCTGACACATTTGAAAAATGGTGAAAACTGGCCAAGTAAGTGTTCGAGTCGGCTTTTAAAATTGGGAAAACGACCTCATGAAGTTACAAAAACTTGCAAGCACATAGCCATTGGTCTAGAGAATGAAATGCAAAAGACAACTCGACAAAAGGAGTCACGAGGCAGAAGTAATTCACCGTCAAAGTTACTCAGTTAAACTTTCTGCAACAAACAACTATTTAGAGCCAATTAAAACTGAAGAGATCACCTCATTGCAAAAACATTAAATTAACTCTTGGTGAGCTGCCACTGGACATACTAGCTCATTTTGGTGTAGTGAACATCTGTGCAAAATGGCTTAGCTTGAAACATCATCATGCACAGGATATTGAAGGTCAAAGTTGACCTCTCAAAATTGTTGTCAAGAATGCAGATGCAAAACTAGAGAAATTGCATTTGGTTTTGATCTGCTAAAAATAGTAAATCAACTCGTAAGACTCAAAAAATTGACATGTGAGCTCATCTTTGTATGGAGAATGAAAAATACCATTCATTTTATCTTGACGATCAACTAGTTGCAAAATGAAAACTCAAACAGGAGGCTAATTTGCAAAACTAAAGGTTTGCAAACAACAAAAGAGTGTCAAAACCCTCCAAATTCACTTTTTGAAACATTGAAAAATCTATCGTGGGAAGCTGAAAATTGACATGCCTACTCACATAGGACATATGAGTGAGTGTGCAAATGGATTTCGCTTGACAATCAACTGGCTCAAAGTTACGACCCTCCAAAGTATGTCATCAGGCAAATACATTAGGTGTACAAAAAGTGGAGGAATTTTTTTTAAATGGGCACTTCAAATTTTAAAAAAATTGGGAGTGCCAACAATGGCTCCTGATGGGGTCATTGCAATCCTCTTGGTGCAGGAGCACCAAGGCAAAACTCCAAATTGATTTGCACAAATTTTGGTTTGAAAAGTTTTGGCTTGTACTGACCTTGGCCAAGTCAGCATGTTGTGTTTGTTTTGGGCTTTGTTGATCTTGCATTGGTGTGTGAAGAGTTAGTCTCTAGGACTAAACTCTTCATTAGATTAACATTAGTGTTAAATTGTGCTTTATTAAGTTTTGGACAGTCTAGGTTAGAGTACACTGCCTTAAGTGTGTCTTAACCATATCAAATTTATTAGTAGATGCCAAGGACAGTTAAAGGAGATGTAAATTATTCGAGAACAAGCTGTTAGAGGTCCTATATTTAAGGATCATCACACAATCATGGCATTATGGAAGTGGCAAAGTTGTTTTAAAACTGCATGGTAACGCCTTGTTAGGTTGCATGCAGCTGGAATGAAGTGGAATCCCTTGAAAACAAGGATATGGAATGAAAAATCTCCCTTGAAACAGGGAAAGGGCATCCCTAATAGAATGTTGGCTCGAAAGAAGAGGGCAGTTGTATTTTTGTAAAGAAGATTTTGTGGGAATGGAAGTCAGTTTTTGAGTTCTCTAAATTTTCTGTGTTTTTCCTGAAAACACAGCGTGTTTACAGAACAGTGGGGTCTTATGAGTTAATGCGTAGATTTGGACAGTAAATCAAAGTTTATTTAATTAATTTTAGAATCTTTTCATTGTAAATAGGCTGTGGAATAATATCACATGCATTTTTAGTTAAGTTTTAGATAGCAAAGAATGAATCATGACTGTCTTTCCTGTGTTTTCTTGTGAGTTTTAGTGACAGTAAGGTTAAATACGTTGTAAATACTGTTTATTCATTGTAGAAATGTTCTTAGCTTAGTATTGAATCAGTTTCATTAGGTATTTAGGTTACTTAGGGTAGTATTGTAGTTTTACTTTCATAGAATAGAGTTTAGGAAGCTTTGAAATTACAGTTTTGGACAGTCACAATTGGAATGACTCCCTCTCCGCCACTGATCACGAGATTCTCCTGAGACTGGTGAAAGATGGGAGTGGAGTCAGTCAGTTGTGAGCATTTGATAGTAGGGAAGAATGAACATGGAGCAGAAAGTTTGATACCCAAACCCTAGGCGAGTTGAGATACCCGGTTAGGGATTTGGAGTGAAGGTTAAGGAACCAAGGCAGGGGAAGGTACATTTGTACGACCAAAGTACATTACCAGGTGGACTTTGCTTAAACACAAGGAAATCAGAGTAATTTAAGGCTTGAGCAATCCATCTGAGAAAGAAATAGAAAGTGAGCAGTGAAACCCTAGTTATTGGGGCAATTAGGCCTCCTTTCCAAGAACTCAGGAAGGCACTGTACGGACCAGTTGGTGACCAGAAATCTTTTGCAAGATTTAAAACCCTGAAAAGGGTGTCTGAAAATGCTTTTTTCTTGGTAGGTTGTTTGGGAAAAGTGAGAGTAAAAAGCCAAATATCGACTGGTAAGGGCTAGTAGAGATTTGGGCCTGTCCAAGGCAAGTTCACAAAACGGGTGATTTGAAGTTTGAACCTAAGGCAAGATGTACCCACTTGGAGGTGAAATGCAAGAAGCCAACATCTCTAGCTCCCCTGCAAGAAGTTCAAGTCAGTTGGAGAACAGGGCACTTAGATTCTTCTAAGTCCAAGGTAGAGCACTCAAGTTACAAGAGGTGTTGAGTCTTCAAGGGTAAAGTACAAGGATGAAAACTCTTTGAGAAGAGTTGGAACAGGGTAAGAATAGACTCTTAAGCCCAAAATAGAACCTTTGGTAGCAGGTTCCAAGTAGGAGACAGTGGAGAGTTTCCTAGATAGGCAGTACAAGCAACCCTTGAAGTGATCTTACACCATATTGGTATCAGAGCAAGAGTTGGATTCTAGGCTTGTGATTAATGAGCCAATCCACTGAATCAGTAGGAGAGAATACACCAGAGGAAGGAACCATGGTGACAAATGCAGAGTTAGCAAAGAAGGTAGAAGAGCAAGAGGAAGATAACCAGTTGCTCAGAGAGAGGATATCTCAAATGGAGAAACTCCTAGATGAAGTCCAAGAAACAGCAGACACTATGAAGGACAAGATAAAGAAGAAGGAAGAACAGGAAGCCAAGGAAAAAGAGGTGGAATTGGAGGAGGAAGCTCCAAAGCCTAATCCTGTTCTTGCAGAGGAACCATTCTTGAAGGCATTGCAGGCCTTGAGTGGTAAAGCATTGGATGGTGTGCCACTTTTCAGTGGACAAATGGACCCAGATTCAGTTGTGGACTGGATTGAGAGCATTGAGAATCACTTTGAGTGTGATGGCATAACAGAGGCCCAAAAGGTGGAGGTGGCCAAGTCAAGGTTGAGAGGAGCAGCTCTCACATGGTGGAAGTTTGTGCAATCAGAAAGAGAGAAAGAAGGCAAAGGTCCCATAGTTTCATGGAAAGGAATGGTGACCAAGATAAGGAAAACTTATCTCCCAGATGATTATGAAGTCCAGTTACATAGGAGAAGACACAATCTGAGGGAAAAGGACATGCATGTCCAAACCTATACAGAAGAGTTTCAAAAACTATGCCTTAGATCAAAGGTGGTTGAAGATGAAAGCATTAGGTTAGCAAGGTACCTAAATGGACTCAAGTGGTCTATTCAAGAAGATATGAGTTTGGTGAACTTCAAAACAATCTGCCAATGCTATCAAAGGTCTTTGAAAATAGAAGAAAAAGGAAAAAGGAAGCAGGAACAAAACCCCAAAGGTAGAGGTAAAGGCAAAGACAGCAAAGGACAAAGAGGAAGCTATAGTGGAAGAGGCTCAGAATCAAGAGCTCAAGGAGAAGTCATATTTTCTGATCAGCAGGAAGGAAGCTCTAGTAGATGTGGTAGAGGAAGAGGTTTCAGCCCTAGAGGAAGAAGTGGTGGACAAGGAAGGAGTAGTTA